>JANTPZ010005213.1:0-26781 GCA_025593235.1 Vachellia pachyceras | reverse complement strand
TCATGCTCTCCATAAAATGTTCCTCTCAAAAAGAACTTATTAGGATGATGCGGTTCAATGAAATAAACAGGAAGACCTGCATAAACAGCGTTAGGTTACAACACAAGATTATAAAAATCAACTAAAATGGAAATTTTAATTGCAGACCTTCAATAGTGCCAACCCAAATTTTATTTTTAAATAGTTGACCATCAAAGTATGATTCTATCTCTACACCTAAAGCCTGCAAAAGTAGTCAAATTATCATGAATAGTTCAGGACACTTGGATTATATCAACTAGATTAATTATTTCTTAGCAGAATATCATACCCTTAAATCACGGACGTGTTCATATTGCATACAATCATATTTGGGAAGAACAATTTCAATAAGGTGTCCCTTTTTCTGCAAAGCTTTACTGAGACCACAGACAACATCCCCCAAACCACCAACCTGTCACCCAAAAAAAAAAAAAAAGCAAAACTACACAGTTCACTACCATGTGATTTCTGAATATGAGAAAAACAACAGCAAAGAAGACACAACAGTGTAAAAGGTAACCATGAAGGTTACACCACTAGGACTAAAATTAATCTACTGATGCTTGTTGAACACAAATTGACAAGTTTGTTTCAATCATGAAACAAGCAAGAGAGTCTTAAATCCATAATAAGAGGATGACAAATTACATTGAATTTTTTGCCTGAACATAGTTAAATAATATCCAACTTAGTAAGCAGGATGCCACATGATGACAATTTAAATATTATAAAGATCCATATACATTACTAGAGATTGTGATGGAGACTGGGTGGTATGGGATGCTAAGTCCCATATTAAATAGAATGGGATGCTTAATGAGGTATCTAAGTGGATTCGTTCTCCAAACTCAACAACTAGCTTTTGGGGTAGGGTTTCTTATCTCACTCAGGTGCCCAATAATTATCATCAGAGTCAGGTTATCAACCTTTCTGGAGAGGGCTACCCAAGTGCCATGGAGTGCAAACGCAAGGATGCCGATTTTCCAAAGGGGGCCAATTGATAGAGACTTAGTAATATGGGGTGGCAAGTCCCACATTGAGTAGAATAAGACGCTCAATGGGATATTTTAATAGGTTGGTTCTCCCATATCAACAACTAGCTTTCCCTATCCCACCCAGATACCCATTAGATTGTTATAAAACTTTTAAGAGATATGTAGAATTGAGGAAAGCCCAGTAATCAAGCTAGCTATAGATTATGCTAAAACTATTCATAATTTTTCATTTTTAGCATGAAATGATTTTTACTAACAGAAAATTCAATTGAGAAAAAACGCAAAAGGAAGATAATGAGTTCACCTTAGCTACTGGTGCCATCTCTACTGCAATCTGAATCACATATAATCCTGAACTAAAGAAGAAAAATAAGGTTTGCATAAGACAAGGGTAGATGAGTATACTACAATGTACTATTTAAAAATTAATACCTTGTTGCAGAATATGTAAGCCTAAGAAATGCAGAAATGACCTCCTGTTCACCCTGCTCTTTGCAAGCCATGTAGGTATCTCGAATACTCCTATCTCTCTTCCTCACCTTTTCTCTCAATAACATAGCCTCATCATTTGAAATTTTCTTTTCAAGTGACCAACCATCAATTTTAAGCAATAGCTGACTCCAAAATTCCAATGGCATATCTTCCACCGGTTCATTTAGTTGCCTTCTCTTGCTTTCTTCTTTTAGAGTATTAACTGTGTCTTGAAATTCCATCACTGACTCATTATACAACTGAACATAAGACTGTAGCTCTTCATCAGACTTTTGAATATGGTCTTCCAACAGCTTTATCTTTTGTTGCATTAGTTCATTATATTTTTGTAATTTCTCTGATGAAATCTTATAAACCTTAGCTTCTTCAAGGGATTGTTCCAATTTATCAACTTTTCTTTGCAAGTCCTGATTTTCTTGCAGAACCATTGTGGCTTGATCCGCTTGTTTTGTTGCCTTATCAAGTAACAATTGCAAATTCTCAACTTTTTCTGACAAATTCTCGCATTCAACTCTTAGGGTAGATAGTTTTGATACATCTTCCTGAGAAACTGACAATTTTGCTTCCAAGTCTTGTACAGCAGATTCCAAAGTTGTGCGCTCCTTTTCCAACATTACCAAACGTTCACCTGTATCCTTGACATCATTAATCTCTGCTTTCAGTGATTCAATTACATTCTTAAGGGAGGCATTTTCTGCTCTTAATGAGCTAAGCTCCTCACTAAGGGAGTCAATTGTATCATTCCAAGTCGGAGAGTACCGTGAATTGTGCAATTCAGTGCCTCTTCCATCAGTAATTCCCTTGCGAGTCACCTCATTACGCAGCTTCTCTAACTGGTTCTCCAGGTATTCCACACGTATCTTCTCCTGGGTGGCAACTTTAATCCGTGCATCAGTCTCTGCCAACCTCATCTCCAACAAGTTCATTTCTCCCTGCAATGCTTCCTTCTCAGATAGAACCTTTTCAAGGTCTCCAATTGCATGAACCCTGGCTTGATTTAAAAGATGGATGTCTGCCACAAGAACTTATACTTCTCAATAAAAGTTAACAAGCCATTAAACTGTAAATATGGAGATGAGGGCAAAAATGTAAGTGCCACAAAAACGCATATCTTACTTCTCTCTGCACTTTTTATCATGCCAAACAAATCCTTCACTTGATTGCCTGGCAACTGCTCAGCCATCTCTGCCACATCAATCATGCCCTATTTCAAAATGAAGTAACCAAAATCATCAATATATTATATGAAAAAACGTGTGAGCACCACTACTTTACTATTTATTGACATGACCGTTGATTCTCTTTCTTTCTTTTGTTTCTTTTCAAGTTTTGGAAAAACTGATTTCCTCTTTCAAACTTTGTGTGGGTGTAAAGAATTTTGAATATCCCTTGCAATGCACATGGTTGAGCTTAGTTTAGTGTAATTATGCTGGACAGTAACTATTTGTCCAGACTCTTGCACTGAAAAGACCATGCACCAATATTCAACCCAGCGTTAAAGAACAATAAAGGACTCATGTTTGAAATTTTGACATTGGTAGTGATACAGAACAGGAACCAAAAATGAGTGAAACAAGAAGATTGAAAATAAAACTTGATTATATCACTATGTTTGAGAGGGATAATCTACAAGACAAATGATAACTAAGCCTATTTTATAAGGTTCTTAAAACAATAAATCGTAAACCAACTAAAATAAGACAACTGGAATATGAAAACAACTCCACCAAATAATAACATATCCCACGATTTCAATGCCACTATAGAAAATTCCTAATAAAAAAAATCCTAAATCATAACCAAGAAAACTATACTGGGTGAAATATTATCTTCTATACTGGGTGAAATCCTAAATCCTAAATCTTATCTTCTTACACCTAAAGCAATCAGATCTCTTCTATTTTGTTTATCTTTAGGAACTTATCTTCTAGCTAAGCTCTTTATCATAATATTATAAAGGAAAAGGCACAAGAACTGAAAGGTATTAAGTTACCCATAGTGCCCCGAAAGAAAAGGTATTAGTGCCTTTGTACAGTCCTGGTATTAGTATAATTAAAGGTTGCACGGTCACTTTTGTGTACACACCATTATTGAACCTTTCAATCATATATCGTCTTTGGTCTCTTACTCTTTTCCTCCCAACTTTAAGGTCTCCCAATTTTCTCAGTAAGACCGATAATATATAGTCTTCACACCATGAAATATCGAAATAGGTGGTCCATAGATGTGTATATGTGAACAGATCAACATCCAAACAGGGAAAAAAAACTGAACAAAACAGACAGAATTCTAAAGCAGAAACTAGAAAGAATTAATCCACAATTTCAAGCTGTATGTCTAGTTGAAGTAGATACCGAAGGTGCTGGTTCAGCTAGTACATCAGGATTATTCAAATTATCCACATCAATATACTCCATATGATCGCTTCTGTCACTGTCTGTATCAGTATCAGGGTCTAAGATTTCCTTGTTCAAGTTCGGTATGTCATCCAAAGAAACGTTTCTAAGTTCAGAGTCCTCATCTTCACTTGGATGGAGATCTCCCTCAGGGGGAGGGAGCCCATGAGAAGCTTTCTTGATCTGTTGCCTTTTGTTCTGGGAACTGTGAACAGTTGTATGAGTGCGTGTACACCAATTACGAAATATACAAAATCACTAGCAAGCAAAGTATGGTACCCACATCATAGAAGTATAACCAAAACATAATTTAACAAAATAAAGATAACTAGTTGTTCTTTTAAGTAGGTTAACATTCAATTTTTATTTTTAATTGACTGCTAAATTGCAATTACTCAAAAGTGAGAGGTGCTATTAAAAGAGATGTTACATTTCATGACAAGTACGTAGGCATTGCCTAAAGAAATTCATTAACGCAAGGAAACGTACTGGTTTTACTTTCAGATGCATGAGAATATCAAAATTAATACCTTAGATGCACAGAACCCTAATAGTTTACTCGCTAACTAATTTCTAACATGAGTAAGAAATAACAAAAATAAGCAGCAAATCATATACAACACCAATGAATCTCGTTTTCTGGCTTCAACAACACCATGAATATTGAAAATGAAATGTTCATATAAAACCACGGTTCAACCAATGAATGAAAGAATGGCAGCAAAAACATGATGCAAAATCCATCAAAACCAATCGCCAATCCGAACCAACCCGTACAACGGAATCAACTTGAACTAATTACTGGCCAAACAAATCAATCAAATAAATTAACGAGTGGTGAAGTAAACGGTAAGCACCTGATAGTACGCTGTCGCATTCTGCAAGAAGCGGTGAGAAAGCGATGCGACGGCAAGGGAAAGCGAACTACATTAGAATGATTACAGATGAGGTGACTAAAGTTGCAGAAAAGAAAGCAAGTAGTAAGCTTCGTGGCCATATTGGTTGCTCACGCTTTGCTCCGCGACTGTGTGAAAACTGCATCAGAAGAAGAAGCCTTGAAACAAAAGCTTCCACGATTTCGTTGGCACAACGCCTTCTTCTTCGGGACTGGTGAATGCCACATGGGTTCTCTCTCGGCAGGTAAGGATTAATATAACAAACAAAGGCAGAGAGAGAGAGAGAGTGGCTGAAATTTGACTGAAGCTGAGGTTGATTATGGAGCCGCCTTATCTAAAGATAGACGTGAAAGAATTAAAATGGGTTGTCAATTTACATCCACAGTCACACAAGGAGAGTCCCACAGGCATGAAGCCTCCAACGCAGGTCTCCCGTTTTATCTGCGCGAGTCAAATTCTAATAATGGCTCGTTTGGAAATCCGTTGGGAAAACGGACATAGATTCAAAAGTACTTTATGTAAAAGAAATTTTATTTCGACTTGCGTGAGAATGGGTTTGGGGAGCCAAAACGGACTCCCCAACATGTTTCCAAACGCAGCCAATGTATGTGGGGGAAAAAGGCACCCATTTGCTGAGGGCTCCTTTTGGATTTATTACTACCGTTCTTAATTAAAAAAAAACAAGTACAAATTCTGTCTGTTTATTTAAAGGAAATTAAAACCTTTTTTAAAATTAAACAATTTTTTAACTCAATCCTTAATACCCTATATGAAAATAAAGTTCACATGACAATAATTGTAAAATAAAATTGTATATTTATATGAAAAATTTAATAATGCAGTTTATAAATAGGATTAGAAATTCTTTTTCTGCCTTATAAATATGAACAAATGAGTATTTTAAAGTATTTATATTTATGCTTGTTTTTAAATTAATTTATTTACAAACGGATATAGAATATAATGATACATAGGGTCCATTTAGATAGCCCGTTGAAAAAACGGACACAGATTCCGAGATAGTTTATGTGAGAGGAATTTTGTCTCGGTAAGCGCACCAGTTGGCAAAACGGGCTTACTAAACATAGCTATAGTGGTGAGAACAAGTTAGATTGCTTGTCAAAAATCTCTAACTAGGCTTGGCATATTTATAAAAAAGGTTAGATCAAGATCTATTTAGACATTTAAATATGTAAACATGCCAGGTTTATTGTTTTTAAAGTTTGTCATATAAAACGTTACGTATTAAAAAAATAAAATTATAATTATATTATATATAATATTTATTTTTCATTCTTATATTATAATTTGGAAGTATAATTATATTTATATCTCATATATAAATTTATATAATTTTGATCTTTTTTGGTATGTTTAAATTCATATTGTTTTTAACTTGTTGCATATTAGCCTACTTTTTTTGAATGCAAACCCTTTAACAAACTCAAGGCCAAGCTCAGGCAGAAGAAAAACCCTTTAACCCTTTAAAAAGGGTTTAACAAACTCAAACCCTTTTTTTGTTTGCAACCGTCTGCCCACAATTTGAGAACTTACTCTTGGGTGTCATGTCAATCCCAATGAAAATTAAAAAAAAGGCACTTAAAACATTTTCTTTGATACCTTAAAAATATGTAAGTATACAATTAACCAAAAGAGTAGTTTATAAAATATATAAGTTTGAAGTAATTTATAAATAAAATCAAAAGAGTATCAGTTTAAACAGGTGATTTTCCCTGTTCAAATTAACCAATTTACATCCAAGAAATTAATAAGTTAGTTTTATAAAATACTTCATTTAATTATTATGTTATTAATAAAAAATTCTTTTTGTGTTATTGGTGTTACATAAAAAGAGAATGAAAGAAAAACATCCCAAATATTGGTCACTTGGTTAGGTAGTTTTGTAAAAGAGACTTAAAATTTAATAGATACTATATTATCTATGTCCTTAAACAAACAAGGGTGAAATTTAACAAATATTTCATCTTTACAAAAACTTTAGGAATTAATGATATTTTATTAGTTCTAATGGAATTTTAATTGTGGCTTATAAAGATAATTAAAATGAGTAATCAATTACATTTTGGTTGGTTAGGGGGAACTATCGTCACTCTTTTAAAGAATGAGGTGATTGTTGGTTGGGTAATGGGAAATCTGAGGAAACAGATAGGAAAGCTCGAGGCGGTTCGCTATCAACTATTATCCGTTTGATAACAGTAGAGGGGTATTTTAATTTAAATCGAGATAAATATGTGAAGGAGATTATTTCGTTTTATTAAAAAAATATTGTTAAATATGTTTTTAATTATAAGTTAAGTTTTGCAAAAAAAAATCACTAAGTGATTAGAAGAATTGGCGATGGTTCGATCGAGGTGGAGGAATATAGGAGAGCGTTGTTGCCGTCTTGTGTTTGAGAATTTGCCGAAGGAGTCGCCGCCGTCGGAGGATGTTCCAGTCTCTTCTCAACCTGATGATTGGTTAAGTAGGAATCAGACTCATTCAATGTCAAAAAGCGAAAATAACGAAAACGAAATACTGAAATTTAAAAGATTGAAGCACCTGTCTTAGAGAGGAGAAAAAATTCGAATGCTGAGACGGTGGTGGCGGTTGCATTTCGTTTTCCCTCCGTTTTGTTCTTCCAGTATTCCTTATTTATATTTTCCGCCCGCGTTAGGAACTTTTTTTCGACTTTTTATCCTTCTCTTTTTCAAATATTAGTGAAAGAGTGATTCGGCCCAACAAAAAAAGGAAACACAGATTTCTGTGAAAGATTAGTTCACCTGAACGCGGAAGGAAAGGAGCGAGCAAGCGAGCAGTTCGCCGGTGATTAGCTGCTGTTGACCGTCATCCTCCAGCAGGTGCAATCGAAGGCGAGCGGAGACTCATTTATGGTGTCGTTTAGGTGGATTTTACAGCTTCACAAGGACGTTCCCAAAGCTGCTCGATTCTACGCGGATGGCTTGGACTTCACCGTTGACGTCTGTACTCTTCGCTGGGCTGAACTTCGTTCCGGTTCCCTCAAGCTTGCCCTAATGCATTCTCCCAAGTATGTATCTTTAATCTCCTGTCTCTCTTATCTTATGCGCTCTACCTGTTTGATTAAATGTCGATTTATAGACTGCTAAGCGGAAGTGGTAGTGTACTTTATAATGCCAAAAGAACGAAGAGGAATTTGTGAGATGAGCGGATTTAGATGCCATTAGTTTAGTGAAAGTCTGTTGCTGGTTTGATTATCTCTACTAAATTGAAGGGCCCAGATTGCGTTTACAAGATGTTGCTTTTCTAACTAGAAGTGCTCTCCCGTGCGTTGCACGGGAAGTTACCAATTCATAATTGTTGAAGCCAATACAAAACTAAAACGAACATGCAGCGATTGAATACAAACTAAAATGTGGAAGAAAAAGTGAAAGAAAACCATACAAAAACATTCAGAGCCATTATTAATCAAATATATCAATCAACATTATGTTACTATAAGGAACATGTCTCAGGTTCAATAGGTTGATGATTATCGTATAGTTCTTATTGATGATTGGTAACATGTCTCTGGCATTGTTAAATTCAATACCATGGGAGACCACAATAATAACAGCCAATCTGAAAAAGTTATGCCCATTAAGTAAAAACAAAACTCAGTACAAATGAATGACTGTAATTTAACATACCAAGCGTGTGTCTACATCAAAATTGTGCCTCATGTGCATAATCTCCATCATAAATAAATCAATTGCCTCCTCATGCTTCCGGTTGCATAAAACCTGCAGTGCCAACAGAAAAGTCATGCCACAACAAATTGCAATATGTAGAAGCTACCATATATAAATGTCACTATCTCTGATAATACTCACCGAATTAACAACTATATCAGTCAATTGAACAGCTAGTGACTCATATAATTGCAAAAAAGGAGAACATAGAAAAGAACATCAAGCTTAGCACATACATGTCCAGCAACTGTTTGCTCATTCTGTCAATAATAATGAAGTACAACCAGTTTTCCATTAATACAAACTAAAATAAAATAAGATACTTTAGTCCTAAGGGTTGTTCTTGCAACCATCCTGAGAATCTCTTTGTCAGGCTCATCACCCATCACAACAGGAGTCTTAAATTTTTCAGGGAATTGTAGTATTGCTCTCTTTGCAATATCAAAACCATCAACCAAAACACATGGATGCATGCCTGGAATAATCATGTATCCCATGCACATAAGTTTCAAGAACATAGAAATCACACCATTACAATGTTCATCATCTACTTCTAGGATCGGGAAGATCTAAAGGCCATTCCTATCCAAATTGGAGCTATGTTTCCAAGTACTATGAAGGCTGCGGCAATGAGTACCCTGTTCAAAACACAAAAACGAGGCCCTCAAATTCACATCAGAAGAATAAATTCTGGCTAAAAATAAAACTGAAGAGTAATCTTAAATCAGATTTCTCATACTTGATAGTAACCACCTTTTTCAAGACAAAGTACGCAAATGCTATGTTAGATACAAACTGAACAGATCCCAGGGCTGCAAGAAGTGACTGCACAGCAGACAGAGAAAGTGAAACCATTCAGGAAGGATTGTGGCCGCATCTTCTTTGGTGGGGATGCTACTCCATCCGGAATTCCTCATGGACAAAATCTTAGACCGCTCAAGACCACTTCCTCTAAATTCATTCTCGAAGACATCATAGGCATCACAAGAACAGAGGATGCATGTATGGTGTCCTCCCCAAAACCTAGAGGCGCACTACAGGCAGTCTGCACCCAAAGAGAGAAGCTCACGTAGTTATTCACCAAAACCATACGGCAATATCAGTATCAGAATAGAATGACATAGCATATAATATCAGATGAAGTCTCGGTACTGTACATGCGTAGATGCCAATGGTGCACTATATAAAGACAAGGAAAAAAATGTATTATTACTGGGGGGGAAATGTATTGATAATGATTAATCACTCAAGTAATGAAAACACAAAAGTCATCACATAACATAAAAATGAATATGCAAGTCAATTTAATGAAAACACGAAACTCAATGCTACAATGCTCAAGCCACCCGAGGCTCTTGTTTTGTTGATGAAACTTCTGAGGATACAACAGAAGCCGGCTTTGTGTTTTTCCCTCTTTTTACCAATGTAATGGACATTCAAGTGGCAACATCAACTGAAACTACAACATCTTATAGTATATGAATATTGCAACTCAGTAAAACAATGACAAATTCAGTGAGAATAATAGTTCATAAAACAAAACAAAACAGTAGATCTACAAAAATACTGATAGTTTGGCATTTGACTTTGCAATGTGAATTGTTTCAAACATACCTGAAACCATGAAGCATCGACCAAATCTTTGTTCTCATCAGATGCTGCTCTTTTGGACTTTGTTTGATAGGCAACCTTCTGTTCTTGTTTAAAGGATGACCTTGCGGAAGGAGGAATTCCTCCCGAAGATCCCAAGGCTATGGCCCTTGCTCTAGTGGATCCGGACCGGATACTTCTCATCTTCAGCATAAACCTTGCTCCCGAAGATCCCAAAGCTCTGGCCCTTGCTCTAGTGGAATTCCTCGATGGCGTTGCGATGGTTGCTGGTTGAGAGAGCAATGGAGGTCGCTATCTCTTGAGGAAGATGGACGACGGGACCTGGAGAGAGCAATCAATAGAGGAAGAAGTGGTGGCTGCCTGGTCTCGATGAGGAACAACCAGACAGAGATAGGCAATGGAAGTGTGGAAGAGTAAAGGGAAGAGTGACAGAGCGGAAGCCGAAGCCGAAGCAAATGGAAGCCGGAAGGTATCGGGCAGGGAAGGGATGAGCATTTGAAACATGAGAGAGAGTGCAACAGTGACTTTGATGGGTAGTGTGTATGAAGAGGCGGGGAATTTGAAATTTAAAAAGTGTTGCTTATGAACAGTGTTTGGTGGAAGAGTTTTTAAGAATATATTGATTAGAAAGAATTTAATCTTGCTGAAGTGCTGAACTTATATCACAATAATTGACACGAAATATTTCACTCATAAACGAGGATTTATGTGCCCTTATTTTGCTGCTTTATGTCCCATTTCTCCTAATAGAAAGTTTGGATGTTTGATCTTTTGTGCATTTCTTATTTTGAAATACAAAATGGGTATTCTGGAAAAAGTCAGAAAAGTTGATAAGACAGAAAAGCTTCCCCCTTTTAGTTCTGGCTGTCACCAATTTAGGATTCATGCTTCCTCTTAGCTGTATTTCCTGGGCCAAGGAAAGAGCCTTGCTTTTACTTCTTATATGAAGCATATCAAATAATGTTCGTGCTGAATATTTTCTCTAAGATGGTAGCAGATGATCATGATTTGATTGGTCATTTTTGCCCCATAGATGCTTGCTGGTAGGGTGCTAATGGAACTCAGCTATTCAACCACAGCAGGGGATTTGATATGCATTCAAATGCCATGCCATTGACCTTGGCTTTGGTTGTTTGGATGAGATGAACCAAAAAAATGGTCTTTAGGATTATTTATTTGACATGGGTCTTTAGCAGATGATCATTTTTAAAATTTTTTGGTAATTGACTGAATATCACTAAAACTTTGGGTAATTAGTCCTGTCTTTAATTTCTATGGGGTTAGCCACATTATTTGGTTTTTAACATGCTAATTTAGTTTCACAGTGATCATGGCTCGCAGAAGGGATACTCCTCGCTCCTATCATTTACAGTTGCTGACATCAATAGCACCGTGACTAAATTAATGTCACTAGGAGCTGAGCTAGACGGTCCTATAAAACATGAAATCCATGGAAAGGTAAAAGAGATCGTTTAATATATTACGCTTGATATTTCAACAAACTCAGAACCAATGGTTGTCTGATATGATTTGCTTGTGAGCAGGTTGCTGCTATGAGGTGTATTGATGGGCACGTTTTGGGTCTGTATGAACCAGTATAAGACGGGACCTCTGCTAACGCTAAAATTAATAATGGTGGCTTGAGCGCGTTTGGGGAGATAGAGAACACTTGCAGCATATATATTATTCTCCATTTTTTGGGATTCTCTGCAGTAAGTAGTGGTGTCTGTTCTTTGACATTTCAGAGGGTAAGAAGTGTTGGACTTGGGATTAGGGCATAAAAGAATAATAAAGAGGATTGAAAATTACATTGTCAGGTAGATAGTGGAGTTTTCTTAAATCATCCATGTCACCAATAGGTGATAGGAAATACTCTTCTAATATTTTGACCGCTCTATTGATTCTTTTGAATCTCAGCTTGTATGGTTCACCTATATTCTTGTCTTCTTGACATCATTAAGCTCTGCTTTCAATGATTCAGTGACATTCTTTAGGGAGGCATCTTCTGCTCTTAATGAGCTAAGCTCCTCAGTAAGGGAGTGAATTCTATCATTTCAAGTCATAGAGCCCTGTGAATCATGCAATTCAGTGCCTCTTCTCTAACTGGTTCTCCAGGTATTCCACACGTATCTTCTCCTGGGTGGCAACTTTAATCCGTGCATCAGTCTCTACCAACCTTGTCTCCAACAAGTTCATTTCCCTTACAATGCTTCCTTCTCAGATACAACCTTTTCAAGGTCTGCAATTGCATGAACTCGGGCTTGATTTAAAAGATGGATGTGTTCCACAAGAACTTGCACTTCTCAACAAGAGGTAACAAGCCATTACACTGTAAATATGGAGATGAGAGGAACATTGTAAGTACTTCAAAAACGCATCTTAAGCATAAATACACGCTTGTGTAGTTCAGCTAAATCAAAGTAGAAAAAATTTATAACCAATTTTTAGGTGGAGGAATCAACAAGTACCGTATGAAATATCCTGCATTTTGCATACGGCTGCCCAGCTCTGCATGTGAAAAGCCTAAGTCGTTTCGGGTTGGGCATATGGGCTTTCCTACCCAATTGATGATGCCATGCTCATAATATCAAATATGAAAAAAAAAACCACTTCCAATTTCGGTCCCATGGGTAGGAGGTTGAAACTGAGTTCCAATGATTTTTATGGGACTAGGTTTCAGGGGGAATCCACTTCCAATGCGCCAAACACACATAAATGATGATTCCAATTCCAATTCCACTTCCAATTCTTTGGCCTCATGAGTCATTTTGGGTTGGGCATGATGGGCTTTCCTACCCAAGTGATGATTCCATGCAAATAATATCAAATATAAAAATCAATGGACGTTTGATAGAGTTGGTAAGGGCTAGTACTAGCATTCCTCAGGGTAAAGGTTTGAACCCTGGGGAGTAACAGCCATGATAATTAACGCAACCTCAAAGAGGTTGTCCCATCGGTACCTCGCTACCACCGTAAGGTCTCCTTACGAGGGGTCTGGATTAGTCTGTGGCGGGCAATGAACCCAGGATACCCCAAGATACCGGATGGTTTATACAAAAAAAATATCAAATATGAAAAAAAAAACTGCTATTAAAACCTAACAAACAATATTTTAGACATCAAACATTTCATAATCCCCTGAAAGTGTGAGGTTGTGAATTTAATCCTCGGGCAATCGGAGGCTGTTATTATCTTTCTCTCTAAATAAAAAAAAATGATACAATAAAGACCTATCTTAGTTGTCTTGATATAGAGGTTTTCATTATCAATTAGACAAATACCCGGACTGGTGCATCGTTCATGTCTTGGGCTTCAAGGGTATGTATCTTTCCATGCGAGATTCATCGATTGAGAATTTATATATGGGTCTGGTTTATGCTTCAAGGCCCTGACAAAAATGAGACAGCTACATGTTTGAGAGTTGACATATGTATTAATCCGCCAATAGGTTTGGCACAGTTGGTTAAGGTCTTTCCACCCCGATTACAAGGGTGTGTGTTCAAACCCTCTGACCGACGGGAAGACCTCATTAGTAGGCGATCTCATAAGTCCCTTGTAAGCGCTCAAAAAGCCCTGGGGCTGTGCACTGGCCTTGGTGGGAGACTGGTGCCAAACCCACCTAAACCTTTGTGTAACAAAAAAAAATGTATTAATCCAATCATTATAAATGTAATCACATGATAATTTATATATTTAGAAAGTAATCGATGCTTACTTATTTATCCTGTAATTAATCTTTAAATATGGATTTTTTTTATATTTCCTCTCTCTTTAAAAACCTTGTTTAACATGAGTAAAATTGAAATATTTTTTAAGACAGATTTAATAAGTTAACTATTTTTTTTTGCTCCAGTATATTCCTAACTAGAACAAGTTACAGTGCTAATTGCTAAGCAAAGTGACTAGCAATAGTTAATCACATTTAGATTGTCCAAATATGATCTGAATTATTTAGATTTGATTTTTTTCAAAAAAAAAATATTTTAGAGGATATAAAAAACTAAAATAAAAATAACCTCTTAATTATTATTTATTTTAAAAAAATAATTTTTTATTTTTAGAAAAGAATCAAATATGGATTATTCAGATGAAATTTAGATGACCCAAATATTTTTTTAACTCTACTAAATAAAAGTGTTTTGTCAGAAAAATGTTTTGAATTTGAGTAATCATTTCCGTGGATTCAACTAGTGAGGAACATTTTACATGAAGCACTTATGCGATATTGAATATTAAACAAGTAATCGTAATAAGGGATCTTATATCATCGCACCTTAATTAAATCCGTTCCATTTAAAGTGATGTATGGAATGTGGGAGATTGTGTGCCAAATTTCATCATCCTTGTTGCGACATCATTCATGGAGAAGCAAGCAACCCCGAATGTGGAGGGTTTGCAGTGAAGGAGGCATCATTCCTCCTTCTATTATCTCAAGCTTGGGAGAATCATAAATTTGCAATTCTTGAAGATAGGTTAGACGTTGAAGCCCATTGCAATGCAATGCTTGAGATGGAGTAGAGATGAGAAGCTTTGTAATTCTTGGAAGGTGATGCCATTCTGTATCACATGATAACAATCTGCCACAGTTTCTGATCTCCAGTCGCTTTAAACTTGAAGGTAAGGACCCTACTAAGAATGGCTCCATTTCTGGACGTTCTGATATGCATAGATCTTTCAAATTAGGGACAAGGCATTCCATGTCATCAAACAAGGATCTCAGGAACTTGCAATTTGTAATGGAAATCCTTTGGAGATGAACAAGAGGTGGTGCCTTTGAAACCAAAACTAACTTGACATTTCCTCTCATAACATGAGTTGCGCTCTTTGAAACCAAAACAAACTTTAGATTTTCACACTCTCTTATAACTAGCTCTTCCAATGATGAAGGCATATAAATCACTGTAAATGGCTCCTCAACATAACAATCCCTGACAGTTAAATCTTGAATATGCAACTCTTCAGACAGAGGCTCTAACATCAACGGCTATGAAAATGTCAGAAGGCGTAGGGAAGGTGGTAGTAATCCTGCCTCATAAATCACTACCTTTGGGCTCTCAATTATATGCAACTCTTGAATTTTTGGACGGTTTGGGATTGAACAAGCAAGCAGTGGGCATGCTTTAATTTCCAAACGCTCTAAAGAAACAAGTTGGCTAGGTAAATTTCCAATCAACTTGGGACAGTTATATAAACCCAGAGTACGAAGTTTAGGAAAAGCATGCATATGATCAATAGAATTCCATTCTGCCCAGGAGAGCATACATCCAAAATGAAGAGATACAAGGGAAGGGAAGGGTATGAGTGAAGAAGAAGAACCAACTGGTGCCTCCAAGAACTCAGAACCCACCGCTACAACAGCTTTTAATCGCTCAATAATTAAGGACTTGAGAGCAGGTAATTGCCCAAGGGAGGGAATTCGAATACAGTTATCGCAGCTTGTCAGGTGCAACTTAATCAGATTGTCGGAGGAAGGATTGCTTCCTAACGAAGTTACAAGTGTAGTGCCCTTGTACTCACTAGCTTCATGGAGCGGTAAATCCCAATAAGATAGGCGCTCTGTACATCGTAGAATTAAGAAAATGAGAATAACATTAACGTTTCTAAAACGTCAAAAACATCGAATAATTATATTAAACTTCAGTTGTGATGGTCGCAGTTGTAGCAACATTAATATTAATAGTAATAATAAACTACGATAAAATGGCAAAGCTTGTAACGAATGAGCAATTTGAAATAAATTATTTTGTGCTCCTAGAGATGTTACATATAGCATAAACGTTTTTTAATATCACTGAACAACATTACTCAAGCAGTGAGGTTATAAGAAACCTGATAGTACTGAGAATTAAAATTTTGCTACAGGGTTAATCATCGAGAAAAAATTTCATTCAATCTTCTAATATAATTTTGCTAATTGGTCCACAGTTGAAATGTCACTTCTTGGAGTATGACATAAACTTTTAAAACAATATAATTCATTATATTTTCAAAAGAAGGCAAGGAAATTTCAGATAAGGACAGACTTCAAAGAGAAGCCAAGTTTAGGGACCTCCAAAGCCAAACCATGCAGACAAGCAAGTTATTAATTGCTTTTCAGAGAAGTCAATTCGAAACTTGATCCCCTCCTCTTTGTAAGATATCAGCATGCCAATTATGTAGATTAAAAAAAAAAGAGAATACAATAAATGTGTTAAAATACAATTCTTTCTAAAAATACCACGAAAAATACCAAACTTAAGATTGGTATAATAATTAATTGTTAAAAAATGAAAAATGATAATAACTATTTCAAACAGTTGCTAGAATCTCTTATAAATAGGAATAAGTAATCACTTTTGAAAATTCTCTTTAAAAAACGGAGGGACTTCTTTCTTTCAATTGCGGGTATAATAGAGGCAAATATAAAATTCCTCAGGAAAATCAAGTTTAATGCCATTGCCTAACAAAGATACCTGTGTACACATAGATAAATAACTTATTCCATAATTTTTTTTTGAAAAAGTTATGTATATGAGGAAAAATAAATATGCTAGGATGTATATATTAAAATAAGATATATGTTATGATAAA
Source organism: Vachellia pachyceras (assembly GCA_025593235.1). Taxonomy (NCBI): domain Eukaryota; kingdom Viridiplantae; phylum Streptophyta; class Magnoliopsida; order Fabales; family Fabaceae; genus Vachellia; species Vachellia pachyceras. The sequence continues at coordinate 10,093 of JANTPZ010005213.1, read as the reverse complement.
CAAATATTTTGGTATATATTACAAATAATATTAAAATAAGTAATTTTGCCATACAAAGTGAACAAAATATGCACAGCTTAGCAATGAATGAGCTGCTAAAAATTAGTTAACTCTTTTAAGGAGATTAAAAAATTTTAATAAATAAATTAATAATAACATATATTATTAAATATTTATATGATTATTAGATTGTATATTGAACTATAAATAAGATAATTAGTTTGAAGAAAAATGTTAAATATATAAGTTAATGAGTTTCATTAATTTCCCAAAAAAGTTAACTAACTCTTATAATAAGGATCGAATGTGGTATTAAAATAATATCTCCTGTCTCCCCAAGTTGCCAGTCATTAGATATACTGGAAAGACAAGTCTTAAGTTAGGAGTTTAATTACCAACGGATTCAACATTTGCAAAATGTTACCAGTTATCCAACTTTTATTTACTCCATTACTTGTTCGAGTCCTTCCGTACTCATCCTAATGTAACATCTAACAATAAAGATAGGGACATAATTGGGGAAGTATCAGCGATAAAACATCACAAAAAAACAATGATCAATAACTATCATGATAACTTGTGATATTTCAGTGAATTTGAACCTGGATGCATATCATCTTCAAGCTCTTACCTATCTTGTAGCTATTTATTTACATTTTTTCCAACAGACATAGCATGTTTGATATGGGAAACAAGACATCAATATAGGTAACATAAAAATATAGGGAAAAGGGAAAAATACCTTGATTATGCACGGGGTTTTCAATCGACTCTGCATATCTTGTTAAGCTTGAATCCGAATTCACGTCTTCCATTAGGTCTTCCCAATCTTGTACTCTTTCCAACAGGCTGTAGTCAATAATGTATCTTGTAGGGTCCGTGAATAGAATATTTTCTAAGTTACTTGGCAGATTGTATACATGAACTCCCAAATAAATTTCTTTTTGGCCTCTTGTTTCCCATCGTTCGCTCCTAATGGAAACATTCACTTCATTCCACTTATCATTTCCAAGAGGGAGTTCAGTACTGTGAATCATGCTTTGCATATCGCATATATATATGTGATTAGTCTTTATTGCTGACTGAAAATGCCACTTGGAAGAAATATCTAGCTTGGTGCCATTGATCTGCACTGATATTTTACAATTGTAGACGTAATCCTCGTCATCTTTAACAAGAATCCATAGAAAAGTCGTTGGGAACACGTGACGAACCCAAAATGACATAGAACTTCGCCCACTAACATTATGTAGCCAGTCTGGTAAATGTTTCCCCGGCAAAATATAGTTTCTTTTCCCAAGTCGAAATTTGAATGCCTAACAATTGCGTGTTGCCAAAAAAGAGAAGTTAACAAACAAATACGCAATAAAAGAATATAATCATAGAGAGAAAACTATGGGTTGGGCGGAAATATATACCTGCTTCAATACTTTGCTTTTGGATAAATTGGTCAATGAAGCGCAACACACGGCACTAAATTTTTCCAAGTTGGGTGGCATCCCTCCAATATGCCGGAGTTTGTTGCAATTATCCAACAAAAGATATTTCAAATTTTGATATTCTTCGATGCATTCTGGAAGAACTGTGAAATTATTAAAACTCAGATCTAAATGTATTATATTAGTGAAGTGAGGAAGACATAAAATAAGAGAGTCATCTGATAAATTGCAACTTGAGAAATAAAAATGTTCCAATTTCAATGACAACGTTGAGCGATCAAAGCTTGCTTCATCTCCACTTTCACACATATAAAAATCGCTCATTCCTTCAGAAGAATTTGCCGTTACCTTCCAAAGGTTTGGTAATGCAAAAATGCTGGCTGGTAGCTGCTTAAGATTTGGACATTCCTCCAGGTTTAAGGTTTCAAGTCCAACAAGATTGTGAATTGAATATGGCAATTCGGTAATTGCTGTCTTGTCTAAATCAAGTGCTAGCAATTTTTCCATCATGACCAATATTTCTGGAAATCTCTGGAGATTTGAACAACCGAAGAGGTTGAGATGTTCAAGAGATCTCAACCTAAGGCAAGATGGCAATTTTTTTAAATTTTTGCATCGCATGACACTTAATTCTTTCAACTTGCTCAAACATCCTACTGATTCATGAATTTCAATTAAATTTGTGCAACCATCAAGCCACAACTCCCTTAAATTAGAGGCTCTGGATAATTCTGGTATTTGCCGTAGAAATTTGCAATTTCTTAAATTCATACAAATTATATTACGAAACTTCTGCAAAATAGATATTAATTTACAATTAGAAATAGGAAAGAAACAAGAAAGAAAAGTACTAGGGGTACTTGTATACTTACCTTATCAAGTGGTTGGAGCAATTCACAAGAACTGTAGGACAAGTCAAGATAGACAAGTTCGGTTGGGTTCATATCCGGGAAAAATTGGAAAGGATATCCTTTCCATTCCAACCATCTTAAACTATTTGGAAGATATTTGGGACTTTCAGAAAAGCATGCTTTTCTTATCACAAGCATCTTTAGATTTTTCATTTTCTTGAATGCCTCTCCGCTCCATTGCACTTCTTCACTTTCCGGTAAGTCTAGAATCATGGCTTCAACTTTCTTAGTTCCCTTCCAAAATGAAAAGCACACATTCAAAACTTAAATATTAAAAACCGCCAAGAATGCTTAGAGATGTTAAATATGTATATTAGAGATCTTACTGTATCTTGCTCTAAGACATGAATAATGTCATCATAGAACCATAATCTGCTCTGTCCGCCAGGGTTATTTGGTGATTCTTGTCGAACAACCTCTTTACCGACATCTTCTATCAAGTCATGCATTTTTACCTGACCTTGTTCAATCTTCACAAGAGATCTATCAATCAACATATCAAGAACATATTTCGGTTCGATTGCACGAACGCATTGCAAGATATCAATGACATTTGCTAATTTCTCACCATTGAAAAAACAGGCCAAGTCAAGGAAGACTTGTTTCTCTACTTTCCCTAAAGTATCATAGCTTAATCTCAAGACATCCAAAATTCTTTCATCCGGTGTGCCTTTAAGTTGATGCAATGCAGAACTCCAAATAGTGACTCCTTTACCACGCAAGTTAGAACCAATCACTTCTAAAGCTAAGGGGAAGCCACACGAATAATCTACTGCACGATTGCAAACCTCCACGTAGTTGAAATCAACGTTTTCTTTTTTAAAAGCATACCAACAAAGCAACTTCAAAGATTCCTCATCATTTAATTCCTTGGCATCATAAATGCTTTCAACATCATGACTTACTAATAGTTGCTTATTTCTGGTGGTGATGATGATTCTACTTCCAGAACCAAACCAGTCAGAACTTCCAGCAAGTGCTTCTAATTGTTTTGAGTTGTCCACATCATCAAGAATCAAAAGAATCTTCTTCTGACTAAGCCTGTGTTTTATTATTGGTATTCCTTCACGATAATCATCAAACTCGGGATCTTTCTCCATGACTAACTTACGCAATAATGTCTTTTGAAGGTGTGACAAACCATTTGGCGTTTGAGATTTTTGTCTTACATCACAAAGAAAACATAAGCAATCAAAATTATCAGCGATGGAATTATATACAGCTCTTGCAATAGTTGATTTGCCTATTCCACCAGCTCCCCAAATTCCTATTATTTTTTTACTTTCAGTGGACCAAAGATTTAAACAAGAGATAACTTCCTTCACTCGAGACACAAGTCCAACTGGATAATTTGTAACATGTAAAGGCGTCAAGTTAATCCTAGAAGCAAGCTCAGTAGTGATCCTTGCAATACACTCTTGTTCATTTGCAATCCTGGCCAGTATGTAAGAAGTTCCCTTTCAGTCAAACTAAACATAAAGATATCTCAACTTTTGGTATAAAAACTTGGTTGAGTCCCCTGTTCCTCCCAATAAGATACGGAATCATTCCTTACATAGTAAATGATGAAATAAGAGTGTTGCTTATTTTAAATTCAATCCGAATTATTTTATCATATAAGTGATAAATTCATGTAAGTATTGTTATATACACCCGTAAGTGTGGATTAATGGTGTTCTAGCTAGTCAAAGAAATTCAGCGGCTCTGCATATCGGGAGGAATATGGCACGCTTGGTTACTGTTTCTGTTTTCATAGAGTATGTGTAGGTTGTTGTAAGATGGGAATTGTAATTAACTTTACTTCAAATAATAGTAATAACAAAAAGAGTGAGAGGAGATATATACTTGGGTACGAGATGACGGCCTTTGATGTCAGCAGCCTGAGACAGAGCCAGCCTCCATTTCTCCACCTCTTGCCTCTTGTCTCTGAATCTTTCCTCCAGTCGAGCCAACGCTTTTGCGTAGCTTCCTCTTGGACGTCGTAGTTCTGATGGATCCACATGATAGAATACTGGATATATCAGCCGACTTTTTTCGTTGAAGCACTCAAGAATCTTCACAAGTTCTCGCAAACAGAATGTTGAGCTGGCATAGTTTTCTGAGAAAACTATGATGGCTATTCTTGATTCTTGTATGGCTCTGAAAAGTGCAGGCGTGATCTTTTCACCAGTCCTAAGGAAATCATCATCAAGAAAGGCATGAATTCCTCTTTGACGCAAAGAATAATAGAGATGGCTGGTGAAACCTAAGCGAGTGTCTTCACCATGAAAGCTGAGGAACGCATCGTAAGTCCATTTGTAAGTGATGGAAGAAGAGAATGGTGCTGGATGCGCCATGATAACGACGACGCGCAGAGCTTCGTCCTATTATATACTAAGCGAACAGTAAAGTTGTAGCGAAGATGCCACGAAGTCTTCTCATGAAAATGTTTGGAAGCTGCGGTGTATAATTGGTATATACTTTGGTGGGGTCTCACTGAATTGCATGGAAGAAGACTCGTCATTCACACAGACTTTCCTATATGAACTAATTGAAATAGATCCTAATTTACTTTCTTGGAAATTAAAGTTGAAGAAACATTTTTCAGGTATCACCTTTATGATTTGTGCATGTTATATATGATATATTGACTGCCATAAAACTGTGTAGTATTGTGTCCGTTTAGATAAGCGGTGGAAAAAGTGACTTTTTGGTAGAAGTTATTTTGAAAAAGGAATTCTGAGTAAAAGTTAAAAGTGTAACGTGATTTATGTTTGGATTAGCGTTTAAAAAGTGACTTTTTAAAAAAAAGTAGAAACTGTTTTGATAAACGTTGGAGAAGTGATTTTTGATGACAAATTACTTAGAATGACATGAATATCATTAAATATTATACATTCATATATATATATATATATTATTTTAACTATTTATGATAATTTTGAGGATAAAGATAATGATAAAAAGTAAAAAAATGGAGTAATGAAAATACATGTAAATTAAATACAATGAAAAAAAGGAAAATTATACCATAGGAAAATTATAATGCAGGATTTTTTTTGGATTTTTCATATATGCCAAAAGTTGATATCTCCTATGACCATGTATACCATTATTTCCTTCATCCGGTTTTTGGTGTAAGTCACGGACTTGAGGGAACACAAGAACAGTAATTGGTGGGGCCCATCCGTGACCCCTTAGCTCCTTCTTGCCAGACGCTGCTTCACTGGTAAAAGCCATTTTGCCTGGAAGCTCAACCAAACAAGCAGCAACTGGCCCACCGTGCTTTTGGACTCCAAAAGCTCCTTTTGGTCTCACAACCGCTGAACCAAACACTGCCTGTCAAGTTGTCATATACCTACACAAGTTCACAGACTCGTAGGCTTAACAAACTGGCTTTTCGAAAATATTTTCAGATTTTCCATGCATATTAATACAATTACAGATTTTTCTTTTAGAAAAGTGGAAGTTAAAGCGTCATTGAAATATTTGCGTGTTTGGTGCTTTGGTTGACCGGAAGTCGCTTCTCTAGAAACCCATATTTCATTAAAAAAAAGTTTGTTGATAATTATTTATCGATAATTTTTCTCCGGTCCTTATTTATCGTTGCTTTATTTCCTTATTTTATTAAACCCTTGGTGGCTCAAAATCATTGTGGCTGCTTTTATAAGCTATACAGCCATTTAAATCAAAGAAAATTGGCCTATAGAAAAAGAAAATCCATGTTTTTCAGCTATACAACCGGTTAAAGAATACCTTAATCTATTTTTTTTTGAAGATAATGGAAGATGAAATAGGGAGAGAGTTTGAAAATTTGGATAAAAAATGGAACGTTAGGATTGAATATGGGAAAAGGTTAGTTTTCGAGTTAGAAAGCAAAAATGAGTGCAACATATTCTAGATATTACAGGAGAAAAAGATGGTTCATTTATTACATTAGTGACAAATACGTTGTAACGAGGGCAACATATTCTAGATCTTGGCTAGAGGCAAGAACCAAGTGGCAAGCAAAAATGATTGCCCAAGTTTCCTAAAAATATTACCCAGATTAATAATTAAATTTTCTATATTAATGTATGACTTTGTTCTCATAAAAAATAATTCATATGAATAAAATTAAAAATTTAAATTTTAAATTTAATGTTTTTTAATGAATGCACTTAAACCAACGGGCAATTAAAGGAGAAAAAAGAAACAACCTCGTGCAGTGTGATATAGCTTAATAAATATGCTTAATCAATAAATAGAATTGAATTACGTAAATGTGAACAAAAGAAAAAAGTGGCATACATGGTTCAAAGAGGGTGTGGCCCACAGGGACTTAGAGCAACGTGTTGCTTTAGACTAAAAACTTGGGGTCCAATAAGGACACATATTATTTTTTTTTTTTATAAACCATCCGGTATCTTGGGGTATCCTGGATTCATTGTCCGCCCCAGACTAATCTGGACCCCCCGCGAGGAGACCTTACGGTGGTAGCGAGGTACCGATGGGACAACCTCTTTGAGACTGCGTTAATTATCGCGGCTGTCACTCCCCAGGGTTCGAACCCTCACCCTGAGGAATGTTGATAGTAGCCCTTGTCAACTCTACCAAACGTCCATTGGTTAAGGACACATATTATTGGTCCTGCTATCTACAATCACTTTGCAGGTCCAGAGACTTTTGCAGGTCTATAAATGCAAAAGCTTACCTGAGCCTGCTCCATTCTCACAGTAGCCACGCACTTTTTTTATAATAAAACCCAACCAAACCGGTATTCGATCTTTTGGATCGATTAATCTGGAGTAGAGGAATAGTTCTGGATTTTTAAAGCTTCAACCCCTTTCCAAAATTCCTGTAGGAATCGAACTCTGTTCCTCAAACTAAATTCAACCTCAATTACCACTTAATCATGATGACTTTAGTCGTAGCCACGTACTTTACGGAATGCGTTGCTTGTCTTCAACTGTGATGCCCATTCATCGCATTAGCATGTGAATCTGTCTGCGATTCAGCTTGACCCTTCACCACCACCGACAACGTGGGACAGTAGTATACAAATACAAAGAGACGAAATTTACTCACTCCCAAGTAAATCCGTCGCACCCAATCATAATTAAACAACTTAAACTACATGTGAGTTAAATAAATCAGAAATAATAAATTTTTGAAAAAATCTTTTATAAATACCCCTGAAATTTTGAGGATGCTTCACAGAACACCAGTTTTCAGATATAGTGGCTGAAGCTACAATACTGTTGAACAGTAATTGGCAACTCATTATAATTAACACATGACCTCACAAGAAATTTCTGCATCTATTGACACCCACCACCTCTTTTGAATGGGGATGGGGTGAGGAGGTTTAGGGTCTCCGTGGCCTCCTCCTGTACCTCTCGGTTATCTTAATGCTATCCATTTTTCATTTAAAAAAAATTCTACTTTTGTATAGCTTATTGACATTCCATTCCAAAGGAAAAGGAATTAGTTTCATTGCTCTTAATTAACAATGATTAAGCACCGAATTCATCCCACTACAAAAAAGCAGTCCAAATTTAATTTAAATGCTTCGAACTCAACTTCTTTTACTTTCACTTTCATTTTTCATAAAAATAATTCTAATATGTAAAAATTTTATTAATTTCTTAAGTGTTCTTTTTTTAAAAGAAAATCATTAGTTGAAAATTCTAAATTTAGATTGTTGAAATTCTATTTGAACTATACAGTTCTTACTGCCGCATCTAACATGTTAATTCCTGTACACACTTCAAGGCAAGTTTAGTATGTGGTTTACTCTATAAAAAGAGGGGGGGAGGGGATAAACTTCTAGACATTATTTGCAGCATGTGTGAAAGTCAAGTGTTTTCTAAAATTTTACTTCATCAATCATTAATCGCTTTCCTGAATCCGAAGGGGCTTTAGATGAGTGAGCCTATTGTTTGTACAGAAATTTTCACGCACGGTTTTTCTCCGGTTGGTTATGATAACAGCAGCCACAATCTTCTTCAACAATTTGCCTAACAAATCATCAGCCAACCATTTGATACAGTGCCACATGTCATCCAAAAACTAAAATGTACTTCCTTGACTCCTTTAATCCACGACTCTGGCTCAGGAGCTTAAAATAAGTGGAATTTATTTTTAACATATTTTAAGAAGAATTTAAGTAAAAAATTAGTGGGTTTAAAATTGGCAAATGAATGGGTGCAAAATAAATCACAAAGTACTAATATATGCTTAATTCTCTGGAAGTCAAGGGTGCAGCTGAACCCACTCATATACAAGTAGGATCACCCTTTTCCTCGAGCCAATTGTCACGGACTTACTCTTTTTTTTCCTATGAGACACTTAGACACTCCTTTTCTAGTGACTAAGTCAGCCTAAACCCCTTTAAGATGTAGGCAAGTATGCTTTAGGTAAAAAAGAAGAGAACTCAAGTATTGAATACTTGAAAGGAGAATGTTATTCACTAGGAAAATGCTTTACAAATGTTGGATTCTTGATTGCTTGGTTGCCTTGCCAAATGACCAAGGCCAACTATTTATAGCCTTGCACCTCATCAATGAATGGTGGAGATTAATTCAATCCTATGGCATACATTTTACATGTAGAAAATTCTATACAAGTGTGGAAATATCATGCATGTTCTAGAACCTTCTACGCTATTCTAGAAGGGACTAGTCTTGTATTCTCCATAAGCTTATAGAACGTTTCAGAGGTTTCCGCAACATTCTAGGACCTTCCAGAATATTCTAAAGCCTTCTATGATATTCTACAACATTCCGGAACATTCTAGACTATTCCAGAACATTTCATCGTATTCTAGAACTTTTCAGAGAATTCTAGATTCTTCTTTAGAGTTTCAGAACTTTCTCTAATGCTTTAGAATTCTCCACCAATATTTGTATTTTCTCAAGACAAATCCTAGTTTTAGGTGGTGGAATTTTGAGCTTACAATACATAAGAAATGTGTCGCAATAGATGCACATGCAGTTGTTAATGTATTTGTTTAAGCTGTCAATCAAAAGGGTTTGCTGTGGGTTATCAGTCTTATGACCAGTAAGTCCGAGAAGAATTTGTTGTGTTTATTAATGTTTTGGAAGGGAGGGGGGGGGGATTTATAAATGGTAGAAAGGATAACATTCTATCACTCACTCAGTCAAAAGTTCGACTGTGTGTGTAGAGAGTATCTCGTAATAAGCACTGAAATCTTTTTTTTAATTAATTAATCACTACATTAAGTGGTAACCGATGGATATCTTGGGCTCACCCCAACTAAATATAAATCAATCATATAATAAATAATATATCATGCATCTTAATTAGCATTGTTAGAATTTTTAACATTTAATTTTATTAATATTTAATATGAATTATTTTTTGTGAGAACAAGGTCATGCATTAATATAGAAAATTTAATTATTAACTCAAAAATACGTGGATTTTCTTTTTTCATAGGCCAATATTCTTTGATTTAGGCTTGTTTGGAAGTTATTTTGAAAATAACTTTTACAGATTCCGAGGTAAAACTTAGATTTTTGAGAATAGATTTTGGAAAATAGTTTTCATAAATTCTGAGATAAAACCTACTTTTTGAAAAATGATTTGTGTTTGGAAAGTTATTAGCTTTTACAGATTTTGAGGCAACAAAGTGGGTAGGAAAGAGAATAAATGAAAAGTATAAAAGAAAAAAAAGAGGAAAGAAAAAGTATGAGAGAGGAAAGAGAAGGAAAGAAAAAGTAGGAAAGATGAAAGAGAAAGAAAGAAAAAAATAGGAAGGGG
>JANTPZ010005212.1:0-27340 GCA_025593235.1 Vachellia pachyceras | reverse complement strand
GGTAAAATCTAGGTTTTGAAATGTGATTTATGTTTGGGAAGTTATAGCTTTTACAGATTTCGAGGTAAAAAAGTAAGAAAAAGTGGGTATGAAAGAGGAAAGTAAGAAAGAGAAAGAGAGAAAAAGTAAGAAAGAGGAAAGTAAGAAAGAGTAGTAAAAAGAGAGTATGAAAGAGAAAACCTAGGTTTCAAACATAGGTTTTGAAACCTATGTTTCAAAACCTTGAAACCAAACCAACCTTCAATGTGTTGAGAGAGGGTGTAATCAAGTGTTCTTGAGAGATGAACTCAGAAGATGATGAAACTCGTCGAGGGGGAAGAGGGACCACCATGAGTAGAATTACCTCTTTGGCAATTCTCAAATAGAAATTAGCCAGCCAGGATCCTTCCTCACTTTTATGAATGTCTTGACTGACCCAAATAAAGTACCACCACTATCCTTGTATTTTTCAAGCCCCTACTCGTGTGTGTGTCTATATATATATATATATATATAAGGGCGAACATTTACAGCTTGTGCATCTGGCATTGGGTTGGCATGTGGGCAAATGAAACCTGCCTTGTCATGTGAGTATTTTAAGAAAAGCCAGCGTGTCGAAGCCCCATGGAAAGGGCGCCTCCGTTATATCCACATGTTGACAGCTGGATACAGTTCTTTCATCTCCCTCACGCGTGTCTCTTCCATTCTATGATTCTCTTCCTCATGCTCCCATCCATGTTAATCATCACCCCTTTATGGTTCATATATAATACCTTCCCCTTCCAACTGTCTGCATCCATCACATCGCCACCGGACTAAGCTCTCCAGTCTCCATCCCATCCACACATGATGGTTGGCGTTTTCAGTCGCTCTTTAAGCTTCCCCAACAAAATTCCCAGCCGTCCGTCACACAAACCGCGCCTATCCCACCACATCAGGTCCATCAGTCTTCCCTGCCGATCTCACCCTCTGATCTCCCAGATCAAAGATGACATCACCCACCTCACTACCTCCTGGTCCGAACTGAAACAACAAACAACCGCCGGCCTTTGCCACGCTTTGAGCCGTCTCGCACACCTGCACAACACCCTCGAAGATATCTTCCAACTTCCTCACGCCCAAGAGTCACTCCGCCGCCAGCCCCACTGGGTTGAACATCTTCTGCAAGACTTCCTCCGCTTCGTCGACGCCTATGGAATATTCCAGTCCTCCATCCTGGCTCTCAAGGAAGAGCATTTGGCAGCTCAGATGGCCATAAGGAAGCGCGATGACTCCAAGGTGATTCTGTACGTGAAGGCTAAGAAAAGGATGGCCCGGGAGATGGAGAAGCTGGTGTCTGAAATCCGATGCGTGACGGCAACGACAGCGTTGATGCCGGTAGGAGATGCAGAGCTGGCAGGGGTCATCGTGGATGCCGTTCGTGCGACGGCGTGCGTTTCGGTTGCTCTGTTCAGCGGGATCGCATCATCGTTCGCGTCGAGGAAGCTGGTGTGGGGGAAGCTCGTGAGGCTGGCGAGGAAAGGCAGGGGCGAGAGAGGCGAGCGGGAAGGCATCAAGGAACTGCAGGTGGAAAGACTGCACAGTTTGAAAAGGAAGGGCAATGAGGAGGTGAGATCGGCTCTGGAGAGCATGAGGGATTTCGAGGGATCCATTAGCCTTATTGAAGGTGTTAGCGAAAGGGTTTTTAGGGCTTTAATCAATTCCCAGGTTGCTTTGCTAAACACTCGCATGCATTAGGCAGCTCAGCCTGTGGTATTTTGAAACCAATTCTTTTTAACTGTATGCTATAGAGCATGTGCAAAAATATACACAAAAGTGGGAAATTTCGCCAATGAAGTGTACGTGATTATTCTGGCGGTTAATTGCTTCCATCTTTTTAGTGCCGTCTCTCGTCCCATTTTAGCGCTGATTCTTATTCAAAATCAGTCAACAGACGTTGGAATGTACGTTTGATTTTGGCCCGGGGGGGAGGGGGCGCCACGTAATACTGTTCCGTTAAAGAATATACAGAGAGGTTTGCAGTTGAGTCAGTTTTAATTAGGGTTGGGGGTGCTGACATAACTGCTTACATGATCGCCCTGGATTGTAACACGTACAGATCTCACTGATATGACGACCTTGTTGGACGGATGCATGGGAAAACACGATTTCCATCTGAGGACTTTGCAATGACTTAACTGGACCACGTGGGACCCACAAAGAGACCCGCCGCCGACTGACTTTGTCATGGTGATCGGTTTGAAGGAGGCCTTTGCTGGTTAGCACAGGGTTCACGATCGAGCCCTCCACCATACTACAGTAGCATACCGGTCGGGTTCCTCTTGTTATGATAACGAGTCGCAGTTTTTTCTTGTTTACAAGAGAGAGCTCAAAGGCTCATAAAAATGAAGTAAAAACTATGCTGGAACACAGTCCCAAAATCATTTGAGCACACCACCCCCAAATGAGGCGGACAAGACCCATACTTAATAGTATTGTTAATTGCTTCTTTAGCTAGAGCATCAGCAATTTGGTTGAATTCCTTTGGCACATATTGAACAATCACATTCTAATCTAGCTTCAATAGAGACTTAATTTCTAGTAATAGCATATCAGCTCCTTCATTCTCATTTTTAGCATTGATCATATCCACCAGTTGTCTATTATCAGATTCAATAACTACCAGCTTGAATCCATAAACCAGCGCCAACTCCATGCCTCTAACAACAGCCCACTCTTCAGCTTCATATGCACTGCAAATTCCCAGAGATTTCGTGAAGCCCTACAATCCAAGATCCTAAATAGTCTTTAAAGACCCCACCACATCCAGCCTTAGATGTTATTTGGTATCCACATTAATTTTGGTCCAGCATCCATCTCATGGGCACTGGCTCCATATTATCAGTTAATACTCTGAAGGTATAATCATTCTGAACATACAGCTTCCATGAGGCCAAGATAACAGAAAAAGGGTCCAATGGTCTAATAAAGTGATCATCAAATATTTCCTTGTTCCTCCATGACCACAGCAACCAGCAGGCCACTCCCCAGATTAGGTTCCATGTTGGAAAGTTCTGCTCCCCCAGATTCTTCTTCAAATTCATGCTTACCCATTCCTATAATGAAGACTTGAAGAACTGTGATTGATACCTAGGGATTACTGCTCTGGACCATATACTTTTAGCATATTGGCAATCGCCTAAGATGTGTAAAACATCCTCAACTCCATCATTGCACAGATTGCAAAGAGGGGAAACATTAGCCCATGTACTTCTCCAATAGTTAGTAGGGAGCCTATTGTGCATTATCTTCCAAATGAACAACTTAATTCTCTCTGCACCATTCCATTTCCAAATTCTCTTGAAGGTTGGATTATATAGATTTGGATTGTAATTTTCCAGAGCAAAATATGCACTATTCATGGTAAATTTTGCAGATGATGTGAGACCCCAAACTAACACATCGTTCCCTGCTGAAATTCTTGGTGCTAAGGTCGCTGATATTCTAAGAATCCCTTCCTCATTCAACACCCCTTGCAATCTGAGGAAATCCCAAGAGTCATTGCACACCCAGTCAGCTACCCTTGAATTCTCCTCCTCCTCTGTTAGCTGTCTAGTAGTCAAATTTCTAATAGGTAATCCATGGGACACCCAATGATCAGAAAAGAACTTCGCCATTCTACCATTCCTCACCTGCCATTTGTTGTTTTCTTCAACTAAATATTTATGCTGACAAATAAAGCGACATAATTTTGAGTCTCCAGGGTTGCAACTAAAAAGATTACTTTCACTTCTCAACATATATTTTGCTAACAACACATCTGTCCATAAGCCTTGTGTCCCTACTAACAGATTCCAAGCCAACTTGGCACCCAATGCACGATTTAAGGAACTCAATCTCCTAAAGCCCATCCCTCCATGAGTTTTGGGGAGAATCATGACTTCCCAACTTACAGGATGAAATCCCCTCCTATTGTCAGTCCCCCAAATAAAGTTGCGTTGAAGCCTCTCAATTTTATTGTATACAGAAGTAGGTAATTTAGCTACCTGCATTGGATACATAGGGCAGGAACTAAGAACTGATTTAGCCAATGTTATTCTCCCTGCAGCTGAAAGAGCATTAGCCTTCCATGCAACTAGCTTGCTTCTCACCTTATCTACTATGAATTGAAAATCCTCTGCTGGCTTTCTGTTATTTGACAGAGGAAATCCTAGATATCACCCTATCTCAGCTGAGATCTTCATACCTGTAATTGTCTGAACTTTCCTCCTCATCTGCTCATCTACATTTTTGGAGAAAAACATAGATGATTTCATTTTGTTCACCTTAGCTCCAGATGCTTGGCAGAATTTTGTCAAGCAATCCATCATAACCATGGCTTGCTTTTCCAAAGCCTCCCCAAAGAGAAGCAGGTCGTCAGCAAACATAAGGTAGGAGATGCAAGGACCCCCTTTTTGCAGTTCGTATAGGTTTCCATTACTCTTGATTAACTTCATCACATATAACATGGGATAGTTTATACATATATAACACAAATAGGAAGGGAGAAATAGGGTTACCTTGCCTCAAGCCCCTTTTTGGATTAAAAAACTCAGATTGAGAGCCATTCCACAACACATTATATGATACTGAGGTTATGCACTTCATTATAAGGTTCATCATATTTTCCTTCAAACCAATTTCATGGAGAATGTCTCTCATAAATTTCCAATTTGCCCTGTCATAAGCCTTCTCAAGGTCAATTTTTAAAGCCATGAACCCCTTTCTTCCTCTTGATCTCTTCATAGTATGTGATATTTCTTGACTGATGATAATATTATCTTGGATGTGTCTCCCTGGAACAAAACCTGCTTTGAAAGGTGATATAACTTCATCCACTATCCCTCTCATCCTTTTAGCAATGATCTTAGTTATACATTTGTAATGGACACTGCATAACGATATTGGTCTGAATCGCTCCACTCTTTCTGGATTCTCAACTTTCGGGATAAATGTTATGAGAGTCCTATTTGCATCTGTGATTTCACTGTCACCATCAAAAGCAACTTTGACAAAGTCACACATAAACTTACCAACTGTACTCCAGTTTCTTTAGTAAAAAATGGGTGAAAACCATCATATCCTTGTGCCTTGTAAGCTCCCATGTCAAATATTGCTTTTCGGATCTCTCTATCAGTCAGCTTTAATCCCAGATTGCTAATTTTGATTTGTTCTATGGTTGGGAAATTAGTTACTGTCTTGAAAGGTACATTGTCTCCCTCCTCAGCTTGATATAAATTTTTGAAATAATCAGTAACTAAATTCCTTAGCCCCTGATCATCTTCAATCCATTCACCTCTTGAATCCTTTAGAATCCTAATTTTGTTCCTTCTTCTTCTAGCATTGGTTTGTAGATGGTAGAATTTGGTATTTCTATCACCCTGTGCTATCCATTGAGCTCTTGATTTCTGAAACCATTTAATTTCCTCTAATCTGAGAACCTCTTCCAGCTCTTGTTGCAACTCCTTCTCAAGCTGATAAAGGAACTTGGAATACGGATAAGCCAACGAGTTTTTGAATACCATTTAGTCTAGCCAGAAGCTTCTTTTTTCTCCCCTCCACAAATCCAAATACCTTTCTATTCCACAATGGCAGCTTCATTCTTAATCTTTCATGTTTGAATCAAGACCCCCATTTTTGTTCCAATTCTCAGCAAGGAAAGGCTGAAAACCATTATGAGCTAACCACATTGCCTCAAACCTAAAGGGTGCTCTGCCTGTAAAATTCTTGGAAGCTAGGCCCAACGAAAGCACCACTAGATTATGGTCTGAGAACTTAGAGCGTGGGAGTACCTTAAGGAAACTACCCGGACATTAGTGTAACGAAAGAGAGTTAACCAAAGCCCTATCTAGTCTTTCATAGAGTCTCCTAAACCCTGTCAACTGAGGACCCTTCCACGTGAATTTAGGACCTGTAGCTCCTATATTAGATAGCATACAAGACGTTATTCTATCACTGAAAAGCTTCATTCATGTTTGACTAGCAACAGCGCCCCCTATTCTTTCATTATC
The DNA here is from genome assembly GCA_025593235.1 of Vachellia pachyceras. Taxonomy (NCBI): domain Eukaryota; kingdom Viridiplantae; phylum Streptophyta; class Magnoliopsida; order Fabales; family Fabaceae; genus Vachellia; species Vachellia pachyceras. The sequence goes on along the minus strand of JANTPZ010005212.1, from coordinate 21,332 downwards.
ACTTCTTATGTCATTAAAATCTCCTAAAACAACCCACGGCTTATTTATGACTTTGGACAAATCCTCTAATCTCTGCCACAAGACATTCCTCAAATGAGAATGGGGAATTGCATAAACAACTGTGATAAGGAATGCAGAAACTCCAGGCCATGAACATTCACAGTGTATAAATTGTCAATTTTCCTCAATGACCTTCACAGAAATAATGCTAGAATTCCAAGCTGCAATTATCCCTCTAGATCTTCCTTCACTAGGACTACACTTAAATTCATCATAACCCAAGCTACTTAATGAGGGGATTTGAGATAGAAGCTGACACTTTGTTTCTGATAAAAAGAGTAAGGAATGCTTGGAAGTGCTTGTTACTAAACTTATATTTTTAGAGAGTGCCTACCCTTGGCACCTCTAATGTTCCAATAAAGAATATCATCCATAAACAAAGATACTAAGGTCAACAACACCAAACACTTGAGCATCAGCACATTTGTGTCTCTGGAATCACATAATCCCCCGACGCTACCTCTCCGTCACTATCTCGTGGTACTGGGCTATTGGACGGGCTGCCAGCGACTATAGTTCCAAAGCCCACATCGTTTGTCATAAAATCGCCTAGATCTATTGGGCCAGAATAAAGTCTTTGGGCCTGTCCCTTGATAGTCCTTCTGTTCTGTCTCCCTTTTGTTCATTCTCCACAAATGGTGCACCCTTCAGTGGCTCGACCTCTGTTTCTCTCATTGTAAGTAGTAACACTTGGCGATCATGTAGGGGCTCAATCCTCCTTTCATTTCTCGTCCACTTCTCTGACTTCCGAATACCGTTATCTTGCTGTCCTTGATCTCGTATTGCTCTTTGCTTCATCCCTTCTGACTTTTCCTCCAGACTGTTATTCCAGTTTTCTACTACCACTACCACTATCTCTCCACGACCACGCCCACTGCTTTTCTGCAGCCTACGATTTCGTACTGTATTCTCTCTCCTAGACCCCCTTGTATGCAAATTTTCCACCAATACTGTATCTTCCCCCTGATTATTATCCTTAATCTGTTCAACGTCAGCCAAAATATTAAATCTCGACCCAAATCTAGCTGCCTCTCCCTGTTTCCCAGCCTTCTCCTTATTCTTCCGGTACCGACGTTTCTCTACAACCCTCCACTGTTCTGATAAATTCCCTGTTTCTTGCTAATCCTATTTGTGGGTCTTTGGTTCATCCTCCTTCATGTCATCTTCATTTCCCACACTTACATTCTTCCTCAAGGAATAACTCTCCTGTTTATGGCCATATACGCCACATCTTGTGCAGAGTAAGTGCAACCCCTCATATTCCAAGTAGTGTTCTTCCCCATCCAATTTAAAACCAGCCATAAGTTGACTTCCCAGCTCTATCAACACGCAAATTCTAGCGAAGTGTCCGTGAAGTTGACAGGAGGTGTTCATATCTACCTTTAGAGTCTTCCCAAATTGGTTACCTATACATGTTATTGCAACTCTGGTAATAGAAGCTTTATGAGGTTTGAAATTTGGTTCCCACGGTTGAACAGTTAGGTAATGATCAAACATCATCCAAGGCCTTCCTGTCAGCGCATGAAGGCAATCTTCTCTGTTTGTGAATTTAACCACAAAGTAACCATGGCCTATATTGATTACATTCACTATTCCTCTTCTCACCCACATGGATTGTAGTCTCTGGAATAGAGTTTTGTAACCTATTTGTCTTCCTAGCAGCTTCACTATAACTGCTGTTCTCCAAGCCTTGTGGAGTCTTTTCTTCATTCCCTCAGAGAACGAAAAGGTTGGGAAATTTCTGTGAGGGTCTTCAATGGTTTCACATTTATAGTAATGATCTCTACAACCTCTATCATCCTAGATAAAGAGTCTTTAGAGAGCAGATCCTCTCCTTCCTGGTTAACTCCTTTTCCATCACTACTAGTGCCCTTGAGTTTATCTATGAAGGATGTCCCTCCTTGTTTATAAGTACTCGCTGAGTTCCCCAAGGATGGCCAATATTCCTGTAACACCTTTTCGTCACACCTCTTGTTATCATTTTTAACCTTCTTGGCACTACGCATGAGCAGATCTTCTTCCTCGCTTGAAGCGCATTGCACTAGTTTTGCTACCGAGTTCGTCACATCCATTCTTTCTACTCTTGGCTATTCTTGATAAATCTTGGAGGAACCGGTGAAGCTCACAAAATGTTTTCCTAGATTATGCCATTATACGAGTCGCAGTTGTTTTTTGTATTACTTTATGAGCGTGTGTCCTTAATAGATAGCTAGACAAAGTCACGAATGTGGGCTTGATGTGAATCTGGATTAACGGGGAACACGTAATAACGGATGATTGGTTGTACCATATTAAACTTTACAAATGTGTGTTTTTGAAAATCCGTTAAAAGAAATGAGTTTATGGATCCTGAAAAAAATTTACGGAATTCAATATGATTTTACGAATTTTAAGATAGTTTTATTTTGGTTTGCATACACTGTAGAAAAGAAGTTATTCCTAAATATGTATAAAATGTGGGCGTAAGGCCTGTCTTTGCTTTTATCTGGGCGAGTGGGCGTAAGGCCCAGTTAACGAGCTACAGTCTCGAATATGCACTCCTCAGAGATCCACGTTCGAAACGCTTCTTTCACCGATCAAAGTCTTGTTACTATTGCCCCAAAAAAAGGTCGTGCTACTATTCCAAACCAAATCAAAAACCAACGGTTGATCCAAGATACTGAAGTGACGTCAGCATATAGCGCGGCAATTGGCATTCGGGGAGGACGAGAATCCCATAAATTCAGGGGCGATGTTTATGGAACATTATGTTGGACTCCTTATTAGACACTCTCACTCTTATCTGTCCAGATTTCACATCTTCCCTCTTGGCTGTCATATTCATCCCCAGCGCTAATAGCACTGAGTTTTATTCTGGGGGACACGATATTACTGCTTCAATTACGAGGAGTTTTGAGTGGCTAAACGTTACCGTGCATCTTTTCTAGTTCCTGGCGTATCTGTTTTTTGAAATAGTTTTAAACCTCGTTCCGCGTGAAGGGAAGTTTAACTGATAGGGTGAAATCAAATGTAGTTAAAAAAAAAAAAATCAATGATACATCTCCTCACGTACACCGTTGGGCGCATTTTGGAGTAAAGCAAGAATGGATTATAAAGGGGTAAAGGGAATGATGGCGTTAAGGTGCAAAGTTATGGGGTTGTCTTGTCTGCAAAATGGGTCAATCGTGAGCATGATTGCAACCAAGTACCGAAACTAAACTTTAATTAATGCCCCTCTCATCGCCCTGCTACTGCTGTATCTACCAACCAGCGATGGAAAGGGAGCATGGCCTCCCAAATAACACTGCTCACTGCTGCCTGCCTTTATAGATTATGGTACACGATACTGCCATCCAAAAATGTCCATGAACAAGTCAGAAACAAACGAATCGCAGTGAGTTGGAATGCATTCCACCAGGCGGAGATCTTCTTTTGAGGATGCCATACTTCTTGTGATAATAATAGCAAGCCCTGTTTTGCAACTCCGCTTTTCCATCATTCTGCCTCTGTACCAACATTAAAGTATCACCCACCCAGCCCCCAAAAAAATCATAGATCCCTTTGAATTCAATGTAACCCCAAATCATCACGCTTGGATTCGTTCTCCTTCCTCATCATCGCTCCAAAAGCTGCTTTGCTTCATCATCATTATCATCACTTTGAATATTATTCAGCCTCCCTCTAACCACCGTTGCATCTGTTTTTGGATTTTAACTGAATCACCCAACGGTGTTCTCAAAATTAACCTTGTCTCCTCCTCCTCCAGCTTTATTCTGCACCGCACTCACTTTTCTTCATACGGATTAATGTGTGTGAAGATAACACTCACTTTTCTTTATGAACCCTATCCTGCTCCTCCCAAGTCAGTCACATGTCTCATGCAAGATGACGTGCATTTATATTCCTTAGATTTACAGTGCATTTGTTCTGTCAAAAAGAATTTTTACTTATAATGCATTTTGAAAGAAAGAGTTACCAAACATCAGAATTTATAAGCTAACAAACTTTTGAGTCAAAAATACCTTCTATAAACACAAACGTGATTCTTAAACAAGTACGATTTCAAATTCTTTGGACTTCCACTTCCCTATGCAGTACACTACAGCGTGTTATCTATCTTTAATATAAAATTAGTTTCTTTTTTAAAAATAATAAAAAAATTGATTAACCGATATATTTTTTTTATTTTTTTCAAAATTAATTTACCAAATTTATAAATCGATATACAATCTAACCATACTTATAAATATTTCAAAATATATATTGCAGTTAAATAATTTATTTAGCTTGTTAATTGCTCCCCATACGAATATAGAAAATTAGAAATAACTTGCTGTAAATGTTAATATAAAAGGGTATTTTGCAATAAATATAATTTATTCATTTTATCTTTTAAATTTATAAATTTTTTCAATATGTCTCTCTTGCTGTACATGTTAAATGGCTCCATGGGATAGTTTAAATGTTTACAATCATCAAAGATATTTTAAAAGAGCCAATACATGATTATTATAAGTAGCTAACTCAACTACTCTTGTCAGTACTTTATATGTTGTTTAACCCTTACCTTGTAGGAAAAGGAGGTAAGGTAGCATTTTTTTTTGTTAAAAAAATAATAAATAAAGTGAATATTGAATAATAGGGTAAGGGAAAATGGAAGTAAATCTGGTACCGAAAATCTCAATTGAATGCCGTTATTTTTGGCCAAAAATCAAATGCTGTTAGAATAATAAAATGTAGACTCAGGAATACACTTTTAACAAAAAATTTTAATAAGTTCATGATAATTAATTAGAGGTTTATCAAATCTGTCAAATGTTCGCAACTTCACATTGTCCCTCGCCTTTTAAAGCCACCTCTCTCCAGCCACTTTGCCGGTGGCTTAGCGCCGGAGATGGTTAATCCTCTGCGCCATAAAAGGGGAGAAATGAAAGGGCCACTGAATATTCAAGAGCATTGACGTAAATTTATAAAATCTATATCATTAATTAATCCTCCTGACTTAATTAGACATTTACTAAACGTGTATACCTGAATTTGATTTTTAATATTTCAGTTGAGTTTAATTGAGAATTTTTCCAAGACATCAATAAGTTAAATTGATCTTGATAGAAAAATTAGTTTGTTGTAAAATGAAAGATTCTGAGAGTAGAAGAAAAGAATAGTCGAAGAAGTTGAGAGGAAGTAAGGAAATATATCTCATTCATATGCAGTTCTAAATTATAACACCATGTATGGTATCTCTATTTATAGGCACCCAACGTATAAAAAGCAAATGATTACAAAGAAGTAAGGGTAAACATTCTACATTCTCGAAAGATCATCCAGATTCTAGTATTTTAACAGAAATTCAGCAACTCTTTTATCATAATTGGTTAGCTAAGGTAATGGTATGGGATAGAAAGATTAATTCTATTGTAGATCAAGTGGTGGCTGAAGCTCGTGATTATTCCGTTGATTTTCACATTTTTTTAGTACATTCGGAACATGCTTAGTATCTTATTCAGAGGGACCGACGTTTGTACTGTAGTGGCAGTGTTAGTTAATTTCTATAGTCTCGTTGCTTATAAAAAAAGAAGTAAGGGTAAACATAATAGCATTAACCCTGTGAAACTTTTTACATACCATTCATTGGGAGGTACAGTTATTGCATTAAATGTAAGGAATCGAAGTTGGAGGGTTACGTGTATTCACTATTCACTGTAAAATATTTACATGATTTAATTAGCATGCGAGCATTAGGTAATTTTTTTAAGAAATAAAAAGGATAAAAATATTTTTAAAATTAAATCAAACTAAAATGCTTTAAAATTAAAATAAAAGAAAATTGCACAAAAGTATCTTATTCACAAGAAATGCATAAAGAAGTAAGTAAAAATAAATACTACATCTCTTTTATTTAATAAAAAAGTTAATTAACTTTTTTATATATTAAAGTAGTTAAATAAATTACTTTAAAATATTCATATTTCCTTCTTTTTTAAATTAATTTATCTAATTTATAAATTGATATATAATATGATATATAAAAATAATTATTTTTAATTAATTTATTTAATTAAAAAAGTTAATGATAAAAATGGTAGGGGCAAAACTCAGAAAAAATTGTAACGAGAGAGACGTTATATGCGGGCACCCGCCACTTTTCTGTGTGTTTTTGTTTTTTTGGGGGGGATTCCTCCTGTAGCAATTCAAATCAAATGGGCAAATAGAAACACCATCCGTATATCTAGCTTCCCTGTTAAAACAATTCATTCCGCATTTCCGCTCGTCAAAATCTCTCCCCTTAGCCCCGGCCTAGCTCCAAGTACATCACTCCTACTTACTCTTCCGTCCTGACAACCTCGCCGGAATTATGGGTTGCAATTCCTCAAGACTGGATCGCCTCCCGGTGGTGGCGCTCTGTCGTGACCGTTGCAAATTCCTCGACGAGGCACTCCGCCAAAGCTACTTCCTCGCTGATGCTCACCTGGCTCACATGCACTCTCTCCAAACTCTCGGCCCCGCTCTCCACTCTTTCTTCCATCACCATGAAGACTCCGGCGGCCATGCCGACCACACCATCAAGCCCAAGTCGCCTCCGCCAGCCGCTTCACCTGATCACGCATCCTCCTCCAGTTCTGATTCAGATTTGCACGCCCATTCCCATTCTGGTTCCTCAGAAGCTGAGAATAATACAGATAAAGATTTCCAATTTCTTAGCCCAACTCGTTATGATTATCTCAACCGCGACCCTGCTGCTGACGACGTGGTTTTCATGAATTATATGCAGCCTCTGTACCCGCCCTTCTCTCCGCCTCTGTCGAACTCAAAGCCTCCGTCACCCCCTCCCCCGAGCACCTCAGCCTGGGATTTCTTAAACTTGTTTGAAACGTTCGAGAAATACGAGGTGCGGTACAGTCCAAGTCGCGACACAAAGGAAGAGAAGAGCAAAGAAAGTCAAAGGAGCTCGAAGAATGAAGCTACTGAAGCTGTAGATGGATCCGAGAATGGAGGGGGTAAGGCGGACAGAACAGAAAAAGGAGAAGCAAGGAAAGAGGGGGCTAATTCGACGGAGAAGGAGCAACAGGAAGCAAAAAACAGCGGTGAGCCGGCGAAAGTGAAGTCAGCGAAAGGAGTGTCAGAGGTAATGAAAGAGATTCAGATTCTAATGGAGAGAGCATCGGATTCGGGGAGCCCAGTTTTGGGAATGCTTGACGTTGGAAAACTCCGTTACCATAAAAGAATAGCCGTTAATCCAGGTAGGCCCCTTTTGTAACTATCTCTCCTGGCTTTGTCTGCTTGTTTTATTTTTGAAATTCAGGAATCCTAGAATCTTTACGACAAATCTCACGGACCAAAACGGTTGTTGGCATCAGTTTCTTGCGAGATGATGATGCATGTGTTTACTCCGTTGGTCTCCTCCAAGTCTCCGACCGTTGTTAAAAGCATGGAATACTCACTTACGTGTCAGAGAACGGGATCGGGTCATCAGAGGGTTGACGAAGATGAAGGGAATCTGTCTTCTACTTTGAAGAAGCTGTCTATATGGGAGAATAAGTTGTATGATGAAGTTAAGGTATATGCATGTAACCTCTTCTCCTGATTTTTAAGTTTTCCCTTTTTTTTTTTGCCAAACAGAGACATACTCCTATGGGATGTTGGAAAGCAATTGTATTTGAATTTTGAAGCACCATGGAGCTGTAAATTTGGATTTGGTTACCAAGCTGTGCATTCAATACGTAGTAGGGAGAATTTTGGTCCGAATATGATATGGACAGTTCAAATTTAATTTTTTTTCTTATCTTAAATACAACCCACTGGTTGCTGATATTTCATTTGGTGGATATGTTACCAAAGCAACCGAAGAATATTGATATCTAAATGCATGTGCGCACATAAAATTTGTTGGGAAAGTTTTGTCCCACTAGCAATTGGTATGGTAATGCACAGTATGTGTAGAAATACAACTTGCATGGAATATAATTAACTGGAAGGACCCCGTCATGCATTCGGTGATAATCTTATGTACTCAGCCTCAGGCATGCATAAAATTAGGAATATTGGACAGGAAGCGGTTTAGATTATATTTGGTCATTATTTTATTAAAAAATGTACTAATTATTGCTGACCTGGCAAATACTATGAGTGTTCTTGATTCCATTTTGGATCTGAAGAATGGGCGCAATCAATTTTTCAGGTGGAGGAGAAATTGCACGTACTTTATAAAAAGAAGTGCAGACAGTTGAGTCGAGAGATGAATAAAAAATATGCGGACGCTCAAAAAGTAGATTCTCTCAAAGCTTTCATCCAGATTATATCTACGAAAATGAAAATTTCTATTCAAGTAGTTGACAAGATATCAAGCACAGTATGCAAGCTAGGGGAAGAAGAATTGCGGCCGCTGATCAACGAGTTTATTCTAAGGTATGACATGAATCCAGCCACTGTCGTCAGGAATGATCATTTCTCAAACTCGTGTCTCAGATGCTCTTCTAAAAAGTGCTTGGGTGGAGAAGAGAGGAAGCTGTTCCCTGAAAACAGATAAAAATTGCTTTGAGAAGCAGTGCCTTTCATCCATGAGGCTTATACTACGCTAACTGAATTTCGCTCTACCTCACACATTAGGGGCTTATATACCCTACACCATGTTAAATTACTACAGGAAGTAAACTGAATCTGAATAGTTGTAAATTTTCCCCCACTGGCTTCTCTTTATTATTATGCATTGAAAACGGAATGATTTAGTATTTAACTTGAATAATGGTTTGTTTTCTTGCACAATCCATGGGAAAAGGCTGCATGGAATGTGGAAAGAGATGCAGGAGTGTTACAGATGCCAAAATCAGGGAATGGAAGAGGCCAGAAGTGCAGAGGCGGGTTCATTGAGCAGGAAGCAGATTAGCAAAGAGCATGTAGAGGCAGCAATAAGACTGAAGTGCGAACTACAAAAATGGAACATAAGCTTCTCGGAGTGGATTCACGCCCAAAAGTGCCACGTCAAGGCTCTGAACGGCTGGCCCCGGAGATGCCTGCCGGAAGAAGAGACAGGCGAGGGCTCTGCATCCGTGTTGGTGATATGCAACAAATGGTGGGAAGCAGTGGAGAAGATGTCGGGGAAGAAGGTGATGGAAGGGGTGAATGAGTTGATTTGTGGGGTGAATGAGGTGTTGGACAAGTATTTATCAGAGCTCCAACAGAGGTTAGCGGTGGAAAAGGAGTTGGAGAGAAGAATGAGAGTGGCGGAGAGGCAGGAGCAGATGATGCAGAGAATGGTGCGAGCTCGAGAGGAGGAGGAGAAGATGGAGCGCGTGGACAGACAGGAGACGGAAGCACTGTTGTCAGAGGGCGATGTGCATCACTCTCAGCCTTACCATAGTGGCAGAGGAAGCCTCCACTGCCGTCTCAGTCACATATTCGCCGCTCTGGAAAGCTTCACCGCCATCTCTGCTTCCGCCTATGAGCTGGTCTGCCAACACATAGACAAAGACGGCCACAGTATACGTTAATTCTTTTGTACAAATTCAATATTCTTTCAAGGCGATTGTAATTTAATCACAGGTGACAGTTCTCTTGGTGAGGCCAGGAGAGAGAAGGGGCAGTTCTTTTATGGTGCTATGCCATCACCCAGCCAATCGGATAAACTCCACTGCTCGTTATTTCTTTTCCGGCCACAGATTAACTTATCGTAACCTCAATATTAATTATGGCATTTGGACTAATAAAGACACTGTTATGGGCATATTATAAAAGTGTCGCTGGCATGCGGGTGGATTAATGTCATGAAATCTAATTGTCCTTGAACAGTAAACGAAGAGAAAACTGCTGTAGTGCTATGACTTAATTTATGTCAGAGAGGCAAAGTGGAAAGACAAAAGTAGCCTTGCAGAACATGTAACGGACAAATTTTGCAAGAGGAATGGGAGAGGGGCAGGGGGCACGATGGGGAGGAGGACAAGAAAGTTGCAACTCCTCGTCACTCTTCTTTATGCTATGTTTGATATGGTGAAATTGGGAGTTAGAATTGAAAATGGAATTCATTTCTTATGTTTAGTATGATGTAATTGAGAGGTAGAATTGGAAATAGAAATAGAAATGGAATTCAAAATGGGTATAAATGAATTCCATGATATAACCCATTGAATTGATTTTTTGATTCCTCATTTTTTTATATTTATATCCATTTTTATCCTTATTTTAATCCCTATTTTCATTTTCACCAAAATCAATTTTAATGTACCAAACGAGCCATTTGATCTCTTTTCCCCCTCTCCCCTCACAAGTTACAAGCGCGCGCACTAGGACAAGAAAGTTGCAATTCCTCGTCATCCTCGTCTAGCCTTGCACGTTTAGATGCAGATAAAATTATAGGGGAAAGAAACTTTCGAGAGTCAAAAAAGGGAAACAAGTTTTCTTCTGTTTAGATAAAGAAAAAAGTGGGAGGAAAGAAATAGTAGAGAAAGATAAATTTTTTATCTATCTACAAGTTCTTTATTATTTTTTCATTTTAAGATATTAAATTCAATATAACATTTTTTTAAAAATTTTGACTATAACTTTCTTCTTTTAAAAGGATAAATTTTAAGATATATTTTAATATCTAATTTATTTTTTATTTGTTTACTAAAACCTTACAATCTTAAGAAATATGATATATTTTTATCTAAATTATTTTGTTTTAAAATATAATAACATTAAATCATATCTTTAATAAATAATTTGATTTTAAATTATTTAATGATATTAATGTTAATATAATTTTTCATGACATATTATACTTGATATATTTTAAAAATACTTTAATTATTCAACTATTTATTAAAAAATTTATCTAAGGATATTTTAGTTATTAAACTATTTATCCATTTTCTTTCTATCTATTTTTTTTCTAATGAATTAGGATGTGTGATAATATTTTCTCTCAACTTGTTTTCTCCCAATTTTTCTGCCCCATTTTCTTTTCTCCCAATTTTTCTGCCCATCCATACAAAGCCTTAGTGCCTCCCCACAAGCCTCGACGTTGTCTTGTTTCCGCTTTAAGTTGGCAGGGTTGGGCGCGCTGAGCTGATTTTCTGAGTGATGGGCTGCTGCGTATCTTCGTTTTCCAAGGATTCTATTTCCCAAAACATGCCTCATTTGGATAATCACAAGAACAACATCCTCATGCAGGATGAAGCTCTGGGTGTTGGAAAATTAAGACACAAGAGGCTTGCCGATTTGATTGGTCATTGTTGTGATGGGGATGAGAGACTACTCGTCGCAGAGTACATGCCCAACGATACCCTCGCCAAACATCTATTTCATTGTAATTTTTTTTCTTTTTCCTCCTTTAGTCATCTTTTTTGCTGCGTTTCAATAGTTTTATGATAACTATTACTAGTTTTTATTAAGAAGGGGGTTTGAAATTGATTAACTAATCACTGGTCACTCATTCCTGAGGTTTGAAATTGTCATCTTTTTTGGGTTCTTTTCTTTAATGCTGCTCAGTTTCTTCCTGAACATTCCCGTTTTCATTTAATTCAACGAAGTATTGCTTTTTGTGCCTACATGCTCTTGATATGATAAGTGGCAAGAATATACTTATCCTTATGGATTCACATTTGGAGGGGAACTTCTTAACTGATGAAGCAACTGTGGTTTTAGATCTAGCCTCACAATGTTTGCAGAGTGAACCAAGGGAGCGTCCCAAGGGCAAGGACCTTGTTATTACAATCTCCCTACTACAAAATAAACCTGTGTGAGCTTCTTTTCTATCATAAAGTGCAATTTATTTCCCCCGGCATGATTATGAAAGATAAGCTCTGCATTACTAACTCAAACAAGCTCTGGCCTGCATGCCATTGTGTTTGCACATATATTAGCTCACCTGGGCCAAATGATTTTTTTTTTGGGGGGATAAACTACTCACTTATGCTTTGTATCAATGAAACAACATGTTATGGAAGTTATGACTAAAGTGGTTTTACTTGTAGGGATCATTGGCCTATTAAAAGGGGAGAGTGGGGCAATAACTAAAAAAACCATTTTCATACCATAATAATTTAACCAAAATAATTAAATAACAACAGAAATATTTGGAAGCGATTTCATTAAATGTCTCACCCGGATCCTTGCCATATGATCTGTCCACAAATTGTCATATAAAATCCAAATCGCTTGACACAAAATAATGAACCATCACCACAGTGCCCACATGTTCTTAACGGCCATCCCAACATACAATGCATCATAATAATGGGCCCTATATGGCAATATAAAATTAAGTACAATACCAATATCAAAAGAGCCTATAAGGCTTTATGACTATGCCTCTGGCTGCTTCCCTCGGCCTCTATCAGAATTAAAGGTGTCGCCTAGAAAAATTTATAATAACGGGATGAGACATGACGTCCCAGCAACCGAAATCAATTTCTAACATATATAAGATAGGAATGCAAGTCAGAGAAGCATGTTTGTTAATACAATAATAATTCCATAACAATATTAGTATGCCTGGTCAACGGCTAGCTAGTCACTTCAATAACACTGCCCCTCCCATACCACCTGCAACAGGCCGAGGTAAGGAGGTGTCCACCCACACCAACTTAGCCTAAATCCGGGTCAAGGATCGGCAAAAGTTGAAGGGTACAATAATCCACTACTATTCGTTCGTCCCGAAAACAACCCTGTAATATAATGTATATAAACATGAATACACACCTATCATCAGTACAGTTTCACTATAATAATCATATCCATTATCATAAATGTCACAACACCACGTGTGTACCAAAACACTCAAATATCATCAAAATCTTCTGTATCCTCACCTAAACCTGATCTCTCGCCTAGCTGGAAGAGTGTAGCTATTCATCGGGAAATTAGTTGATTTTCCTTTTTTGCAAAGCAAAGACAGCAGAGAAAAGGGAGCATCGTATATTTGGAAGTTTTTTTTAAACTATTTTACCCTGGAAGTATGATAAATGTAGCAATCTCACCTTTTCTGTTACAAAAGTTATATTTGACTGTTAAATCGTCTTTGACTGTTGAATTGTTTTTAGCTGAGTCCATGTGTAAAAAATTCTTCCACCCAACTCCATATGCTTGTTTGGAAATTCCGTTGGGAAAATGGATTTTGCAGATTTTGAGGCATTTTAGGAATTTTAAGATGGTTTTTATAGATTTCAAGATGGTTTTTACAGATTTCGAGATGGTTTTATCTCGGTTTATGTGTACCGTTTGGGAAAATGGCTTACGTGTACATGTCTGCAGACTGCAGTTCACCTACTCGCCGATCTCCAGTAGCTTCACTCAGATCACCATCAACTTCGTCGGCTACTCTCTGATTTGTTCACCACCGTGTCTCTCGCCTCCCTCACCAACCTGAACTCTCCATTCCTGCTATAGCTCTCTCATGTTCTCCCTCTTCCTTGTTACCTTCCCTGATAGAAAACCATTCATGTGTACGCTCGTTCAAATCCAACTCGGCCTCAAATGTTTTTTCTCATTTTATCTAGTAAGAATTTTAATCTTAATTTTCCCATTCCCAAAATTTTTCCTTCCTTGCTCATCAAGATCAAGAAATAAGCAAAAAGCCCATAAAGCTACGGATGAAGAATCTATTAAAGCCATAGTCTGGTTCTATGAAGCAAGATAGAAAGATCGAAATTTTTTTTTTGAACCCATTTAAATGGAAATATAGATTTTATCCAAATGTTGTTCAAACATTCGATACCCAAAAATCATAATACTTTGGAGTGGAAAAAAGAAGGCGGAGGATTCCGCCTAGGAAGAAGATGGAACCAATGGCAAGGAAAGAGAGGAGGCCCTGATGTGGATGATGAGGTGGCATATGGATGTGCTAATTGTCCCATATTGGTTAAACTACAGTCAAATATAACTTTTCTTACTGAAAGGCTGAGATTGCTACATTTGTCATATTTTCAGGATAAAATTGCTCCAAAATTTTTTTTTGGATACCCAGATTGCCCTCGGCAACAGCTTTCCATGGGAGTCAATTTTCTTTGGAAAACCGGTGAACGCTGTCTATTAGAAATATACAAAATTTGGGTTCCCCCACCTTGGTTCATGCTTTAACCCTTGTGAAAATGAATTCACAAGAGGCAGTTGGAATCGCATTTCCGACTATTGATAAACGTGGGAATTCCCCCCCCCCCCCCCCCACGCGATGTGAAACAACACATTCATCAGCTGTTCCACGCGTTGCTCAAACAGATTGACCGACGAGCGTGGACTGTGGACGGCGCGCATACACTTTGTGGAGCCCCTGGAACAGTCAACGTTGTGGGGTACAGCGTCTCTAAAAATTGTTTTTTTAATTTTAATTCGAGACTGTGGCTGCTTGATTTTTAAGCAGCGAGTGGATCACTGAGACGACGAGTGAAAGGAGATGGAGGAAATAGATCCAAGAAGCGGATTCTGCAAATCCAAGTCCATCTTCTACAGTAAACGGAAGCCCCTGCCTCTTCCTCAAAACCGTTCGCTCGACGTCACCACTTTCATCTCCTCTCGCGCCCACCACGGCAAGCTTGCTTTCATCGATGCCGCCACTGGTCGCTACTTCACCTTCCCCCAGCTCTGGCGAGCTGTCGATGCCGTCGCCACCTCTCTCTCTGACTTGGGTATTCGAAAGGGCCACGTCGTCCTCCTCCTCTCTCCCAACTCCATCTACTTTCCCGTCGTCTGTCTCGCCGTCATGTCCCTTGGCGCTATCATCACCACCAGCAACCCTCTCAACACCACCCGCGAGATTGGCAAGCAAATCTCCGATTCCAAACCTTCACTTGCCTTCACAATTCGCCCTCTGCTTCCCAAGATCACCGCAGCTTCAAACCTACCAATCGTTCTCATAGAGGAAGACTCCAACTCCCCTATCACAGAGCCTAAAATCGTAACCACGCTGGGCAAGATGATGAAGACGGAGCCCCGTGCGAGCCAAGTCAGGGATCGTGTTTCCCAAGACGACACAGCAACTTTACTGTATTCATCGGGCACCACGGGTCCGAGTAAAGGCGTGGTCTCGTCGCACCGGAACCTGATGGCAATGGTCCAGATAGTTTTGGGTCGATTCAACATGGACAGGGAGGAGACCTTCATATGCACTGTCCCTATGTTCCATATTTATGGTCTGGTAGCGTTCGCAACGGGCCTTCTAGCTTCAGGATCGACAGTAGTGGTACTGTCCAAGTTCGACATGGACGATATGCTATCGGCGATCCAGAAGTACCGGGCGACGTACCTGCCGCTGGTGCCGCCTATATTGGTGACGATGATGAACGGTGCTGATGCGATCAAGGCGAAGTACGACTTGAGCTCGCTACATTCGGTTCTCTCGGGAGGGGCTCCACTGAGCAAGGAGGTGATAGAGGGCTTTGTGGACAAGTTCCCTAGTGTCACAATTCTCCAGGGTTACGGGTTGACCGAATCCACGGGAGTCGGGGCATCCACGGACTCACTAGATGAGAGTCGGAGATACGGTACGGCTGGGCTGCTGTCACCGGCCACCGAGGCCAAAGTCGTCGATCCTGAAACTGGAGAGGCTTTTCCGCCTAATCGGGCCGGTGAGCTCTGGCTCAGAGGTCCCACTATCATGAAAGGTGCGCCATTATTTTATTATTATGATTCTAAACTCGTACACGTCTCGTGATGATCCAGTGGTAGATGATTTGAAGGCACAACTCTCCATGGAAGTGCCCCAGAAAAACTTTGACATAATTCATATTTCTTTTCTGTTTGGGGCTTAAATGATGGGATAACTATTAAGAGAAAAAGATAAAACAAAATCTAAAAAAATTGTAAAATCTAAATTTTTTTACCATTTTTACAAGGTATTAACAATCCGAATAATTTATTTTATGATAAATACCTGATTTGATATTTTTCATTCTTCAAGGTATTTTTATATAATTTTCCCGATGTATAACTATATCATTAATTTTTTTAAAAAAAATCATATTGACGTGGAGTTGGATCTCCAGTCAAGATTCATTAACATGCTATTATTATTTTTTGTATGAAACATGAGGAGTTGGATCTCTAGCGAAGATTCTGTAACATGCTATTATTATTTTTTATAGGAAAAATGTGGTTTAGTTGACCTACGAAAGTTATTAATTTTTGGAATAGCGAGATCATAATAGTGGATCAATTGGTAGTTAGGATGTTAAATTAGCGTTTGATTAACAGTGAGGGAATGGTGACGTCAGGTTATTTCAGCAACGAGGAAGCAACCACCTCGACCCTTGATTCAGAGGGATGGTTGAGAACCGGAGATATTTGCTACATTGACGGCGATGGATATATATTCATTGTTGATAGGTTAAAAGAGCTTATTAAATACAAGGGGTATCAGGTACTAGCCAAAACTCATAATTTTATCATCATAATCCACCAGCTACAGTTGTAATCTAGCAAGGAGGCAAAAAGTAAAATCTTATACAAGTTAAAACGCAAAGTTCACTCTGATAAACTAATCGGGTCACCTCATTTCTAGACTTATCGGGATAGAAATAATTATTCTTGCCTTCGGTATATAGAATAGAATGGACATGGTCTATGAATGTTTGTTTCACTTCTTTTTTGCATTAGGTCCCTCCAGCAGAACTAGAGGCCCTGTTGCTTACCCATCCTGCAATTTCAGATGCTGCTGTCATACCGTAAGTCTATCTCCTAATCCAAGAGAACTTCTATCTTTATCTTCTTTTACATAAAAAGAAAATTCAAATAACAAATAGAGTGATTTGAGTTTGCTTTATTTTTTTCAGATTCCCAGATAAGGAAGTTGGGCAGTATCCAATGGCATACATAGTGAGGAAAAGTGGAAGTCATGTATCTGAGAAGGAAATTATGGATTTTATGGCAGCACAGGTGAGCCTCCCTTCAATTTGTATGTAGATGGATAATTACGGTTTTGTCGGCTGTCTAGTTTGGTCCTAACACTCTGTTCAAGAGCCTCGGACATAAATGTGATAATCATAAGCAAAAAGGTGTAAATATAATTTAATTTGTGGTTGAAACAGGTTGCTCCATATAAAAGAATTCGAAAAGTGGCATTTATTTCTTCAGTACCTAAGAACCCATCCGGCAAAATCCTCAGGAAGGATCTCATCAAGCTCGCCACATCTAAACTTTGAATTGAAGACTCACTCTTTAGCTTTCGATATTGATCATTTTCTGGCTGCCTCAGTTGTTCTGATGCTGATTATGTATGACTCTCTTGCCTATATATTTTTGTGGGTTTGATAATGGTCGTCATTGTCATCTTTATGCCGTCGGTGGTCGGCCCCATTATAAAAGGGAAACTCAATAATATCCTCTCACCTCAGTCTTCCATTTGTTAGAGGCAGTAGGTGGTGCCACACGTGGTTTTATTACCCCCTTGTGTAAAGGGGGATGTCGCCTCTTAATTAAATTCTTTAAATGTCGTTTATTGAAATATGGTTTTGTTCATCTATTTTTTAAAGTTCGAAACAATTTTGATTCCTGTTTTGTGGTACTTGATGTTGATGACTGTTTTTTCAATTATATTCTTATCCGTACCAGTTTTTGTTCGTGTGTTCAAATTTTGAAAGACCTGAATCGCAAAGGACTCGTAAAAAGAAATGAGATGAAATACATCAGCGAGCGGAGTCGATCTGGTCCAGTGCTCCCCTTTAACATTCTGAGTGTAATCAGTGGGCCGTGATCAATGAGCTTTGTAAGATGGGCTTTTTATAGATCAATTAGATCCCTTAAACACTTGCACTAACCGGATTGTCCTGGTTAATTTTTTTACTGGAAAAAAAGGAATTTTAAAATAATAAAAATTTTGCTCCATTCAAAATATACTATTCATGATTTTTTTTCATGATAATCGTAAAATCAATTTATTGCTTGACATATATAGAAAAATAATCCTTTGAAATAATTCAATGTTCATTTTTGCTCAAAAATAATAATAATTCAATGTTCATGAAAATGCCATGCACCGAACTATGCAGATACACTTCTAAGCACTTAGCTACATCTATTGGAATAATTTTTTTTAAAAAAAAATATAGAATTTTAAAAAATTAAATCTAAACCACTTAAATTAGATTGGATGGTATAGATATAATAGTTACATTTCTAAGCACTTTGCTTATGCTTAGTAAGGTAATCAGGCAATACGTTAGCCCGGGGGCCATACATAAACTCAGAGCAACGTTTTCTGCAACCTTCACTCTTCAGGACCGATTCAGCAGTCTACCTGTGTTTGGATGAAGGGAAAAGTGGGGGAACTAAGAGAATAATAGGAGGGAAAACTCCCGAAAATATCTTCTCCTGCCATTCTCTCCTCTCTAATTTTCTCCCATCCAAACAAACCTTACAGT
Source organism: Vachellia pachyceras (assembly GCA_025593235.1). Taxonomy (NCBI): domain Eukaryota; kingdom Viridiplantae; phylum Streptophyta; class Magnoliopsida; order Fabales; family Fabaceae; genus Vachellia; species Vachellia pachyceras. The sequence goes on along the minus strand of JANTPZ010005212.1, from coordinate 2,964 downwards.
TAATGGTTACACTCTAATTTAGACTTTGATTGTGAATTTGTGATGTAATGTTCTTAATTAAGAAAAGCATAATTGAGTGCGTATTAATCCCCCAACACGGGGAACTCCCATATCTTTACCTCGATGCACATTCTTGCGCAGCTGAACCTTACAGTGAACGGATAATAAAATATCTAGAGAGAGAGGCTTGCTTTTTAAGGCTGAGATGCAGAACACTTGAAAGAAATTCATAAATTATTCTGAATTACTGGTCAAAGGATAGGTTCAGATTAAATTAGGGAGCAGGGTCATCCAGGTCGTGTTTATCTTTAGCAAAAGGATAAGGAAACAAAGGTGGTGACGAGAAAGAGTTGTTAAGGTAAATAAAAGGCGTACTTGAAAGCAACTTTGAGAGAAGGTGGTGGCATGCCCATACACAAAGAATCCATTGTTTTTTTAGTCGAACAAGAGGGCGAGCTGTTAGGCGGTAGTTGATGTTGTGTCTGCACCCACAGCCACATGTTCCTGTGCGGCTTTCTCAGAAGGGCCAAATTAGCCATTTCATCAGGAGTTTAGGAAAAGGACGTGAGGGAGAGAAGCAACAAGGAAGACGCGGAGCTGGAGGCAACGGAGATACATCAATGTGGTGCCATCATCTTTCTCATATCATATACATGCTTTGTTAAATTCACATCAGTGAGCGAGTTAACTAACTAATCTATCTCCACAGGTTTCTGCAGGGTCACATGCCATCTCCCACCCACATCATGTACGTACGTGTTTTGGGAATTCATTGAAAGAATGATTTTATAGATTCTTAAGTAAGCAAATAAGAAAAGTTTTGTCTTAACTTGTATGTAAATTAATGGAGAGGTGACTCCCAAACATGCACATTATCAATGATGTGATTCTGAGTGGAGGCTTGTATGTTTCGTTTGAGTGATTTCGAGTCATAGCCAGGCTTGTGAGGTAACCCATCAACTGTGTATGTCGCCTATATAAAATAGAATTAGACAACAAGTGGAACCAAAAGAAAGGGGGACACCGTGCAAGGTCAATCATTGAGCAACATGAAAATAAAGAGGATGATGAGAGAGGAAACAGATGAAGGGGTTAAAAGGGGAGTGAGATAACTAGAAGGCAATGCGAGCGAGGGGGGGACATGGTTACGCCAAGCTCCACCAACAAGATGCGTGGCTTCCCATCACCGAGACCAGACACGGCAACGCTTACCCCTTCCTTCCACGCCCTCACCTCCGGCATCGGCTTCCAAGCCCTCGCTCTTCCCGCCGCCTTCCCTGCTCTCGGCTGGTAATTCATTTAATCACTCCTTCTCCCTCCTCTTTGCAATAGGAATATGGGTCTCATGATTGCATGGCTCCGGCGCATGACTTGGGGAATCACATGCCTCTGCCTCGCTTTCTCATGGCAGATCTACACCCTTTGGCTGCTCATCCACCTCCACGAATCCCCCCCTGGAGTGCATCACAGTAGATATCTCCCACTCGCCATGGCTGCATTTGGTAATCCTTCCTCTTTTTCTCATGACTTACGAGTTAGTTAAGAACTAGTTAACCGGATGAATGGATATTGACGATGACAGGAAGCAAGGTGGGAAAGGCAGTGGCGTTGTTGCCGGTGATGTACCTGTCGGAGGGAACGTGTGTGACGCTCATCATGGTCGGAGGAGCAGCCATGAAAGCATTCTTCAAATCGGTGGCACATGACGGGTATGCACTCACCACCATGGAGTGGAACTTGGTGTTCACAGCAATGGCCACTCTGCTCGCTCAGCTTCCCAACCTCAACTCAATGATCCTTGATAGAAAAAAATTGAAAGCAATAGCTTTGTTGTTATTGCAATTTTATGGTAGTGTACGTTGAAGAATTGTTGTACCGATGTACATTTTATATTTATTAAATTGTTGTTGTATTATGTTATGTCTTGTTAATTAATTAGAGTATAACATATTTTTTTGATGTATTTTGAATGATTTTAATTGATCTTTATGATTTATGATATATTTTAGATTTATACCTCCTTTTGGCTTAGGCCTATAATTGTTTTGTTTTCAGCTTAAGCTTATAGCTTGTTAATATGATTATACAAGTTAATTAGAGGTAGGTCTTTTCACAGTTTTCAAGTTAGACTCGTGTAGTCAAGTAGGTCTGTAGCAGGCAACCTTGTCGCAAAACATGACTGGTTTATTTGGGATGAAGCCTAACCCAATCTAACTTGTTTCAACCCATGCTCAAAATCCCACCTTATTTAGGGCTTGTTTGAAAACCAATTCTTAAATCTAGGTTTGGTTTCAAAATCTAGATTTTACCTTAAAACCGAGGTTTTGTCCAAACAAAAATTTTTTACTCGAAAGCTATTTTGGTTACAAAACCTCGGTTTAAAATCTAGGTTTTGAAAAAGCTATTCTGTCACATCACCCTTCCTCTCTCTCCCCCCTAATTATTATTTTATTCTGTCACATCACCCTTCCTCTCTTTTTTTATATTATTTGTTAATATATTATTTAAATATATCTTTTTATAACTATATTATTTATTATAATATTGTCTAGAAATCCGTAAAAGTTATTCTCACAATAATTTCCTAAGCACAAATCACCTTTTCAAAACCTAGGTTTTGCCTCGGAATCTGTAAAAGCTATTTTTCAAAATCTATTCTCCAAAATTTAGGTTTTACCTCGTAATCTGTAAAAGTTATTTTTAAAATCACATCCAAACAAACTTTTAATGGATTATCCATGAGAAATGTAGACAATATGTCATCTCCATGTTCCAAATATATATATACATATCAATCTTTGGCAAACTTCTCAGCAAGTTTTTTTAATTAGAAAAATGAGATATAGCAATTTGTATTCGATATTAGGACATTCTTTTGATGGCTAGTAGATGACCACACTAGCTTCACACTGTTTTATATCGACTAATGGTAAACGCCAATGTTATAAAGCGGTCTCGATAATG
>JANTPZ010005211.1:0-23288 GCA_025593235.1 Vachellia pachyceras | reverse complement strand
TACGGCGAGTTTAGAAGTGAGTACCTGATTCTCATCGGCACAAACGGAACTCATACGATTCTGTGCTATCGTCGATTCAAATCGGCGAATATTACTCAGCTTTCTGAAATTTGGCTGACATTGGGCGTTCCGGTGTAAATAACTCCGAGAGCCTCGTTGAAGTGAAGCCATGAAGGCCATCTTTGATTTGACATGGCGGAGGATGGTCGTCGATTTCCTCATGTACAGAGCCATAACCCAGCCGGTCACCTAATTACTAGAGATGCTTAAGATAGAGATGAAGTGGAAGAGCCGTCTCTAGGGGGTAAGCTCACTTTCAGATTCATTCCTCCTGGTACATATATTACCAATTAAAAAAATTGAAGATCTTGAGGAAATAGTTGGAGGACAAAAAGTTGAATTTAGCCCAATGAAGTCATCTCCAAGTGGAGTGAAATACCTAAATGGCCCTTAATAAATAATAATTAATTTCTGGAAAAATAAATGTTTTATAGATTAGGTTGAAGATATGGAGAACACAATTCCAAAACAGAGTAGTGTTTGGATGTGAAATAAAATAATAATTTATGAATACTATGACTCAGCAAGACTCCCATATCAAATTTTTCACTTCGTCAATTTTTTATTATATCAAGGACAAGGACCGTATTATAATACAAATCATACAAGTCCCCTGGTATGAGTCATGCATTAGATAGTAATTCCCCTTCTGTTTGCCTTTTCTCCTTGATTGATGATGATGGCTTGCAGTTGGTTTTGAGGCTCGTAAAGTATTTTCTATCTATTTGTTTTGATTGTTAGTCTAAGCAAAAAATTTGCTAAAGGATTCGCATTTGTAAATCCGTCTCTATTCTCGATCTTCTTGTTATGAGATATATTCATTTGATCAACTTGTCTTTTTTTGTTGCATGAAGTGAAAAGTGAATATCCATGTGCAGAGCAAGAGCATGATCCAGATCCAATTACCAACCAAGAAAAGAGCCTTTATTAGAGCATATTCTTTTGCTCTCAAGTTGGTTGAGACTTGAGCCAAATAGTAAGATTGCTTGGTTTAAATTTTGATAACGTAACATCTGGTGTTAAAAAAAATATTATAACAACTGGTATGTCGGTAAAAAGATGCTAAAAGTAGAAAGCAGTAAAGTCGTCTTATCATACGAAAGAAAGAACATTACATGAGCTGCATTTTGGCAAAGCTAATATTCTCAGGTTTACAACGAAGTTGGAAAGGCGACAACAAAGCCATTACACAAACAGATACAGTTTAACCTAGCTAGATTGCCACTCAAATATATGTAACTTAGAACTTTGATCATGCAAGTAGTTCTTTTCTATCATACAAATATACCGTCATTCTAGTAATAAGTCAGGTTAATTTCTTCGAGATCATCATCTACCGACAAAAAAACTTCGTCCAGCCATGATAACTCTGTTCTGCTGTCATCATCATCATCATCATAGCGGTTCACTTCTTGTTGAGAATCTCTGTTTCTTTCATAGACGCGGCATAAAGCCCATTTACTCTGTTTCTGATCCTGTCACGTAGGTTTAGCGGAGATCAATTGGAGGTCTAATAATTTGCTATATATGGTAAATGGTACCACTACTAACTAAATGGTCTAAATGAAAAAATAAATCACTTACCTGTTTTCTTCTTCCTCTGGTACGTCTATGTGATGCAGTCTTACACCCTGATGAGAAAAACTGATACTCTTGCATTACCCAGCTGGTTTCAGTACCTTCAGGAGCTTCTCCTATGGTGAATACAAGGTACTTCTTGATTCCCACTTTCTTGTCCGCGGCCGAGACAATAGATTCAGTGAGTCCTATTTCTCTCCAATACCCACTTTGTGTGCTTCTGTTCTGGTTCACTTTGGTGAAGAAATAGTACTGATTTCCACTTGACAGCGCCTTACCTGTTTGTAGATTTAGAATTTCATCCATGCATATATCGATGGTTAATTATGTCGCTTCTTTTGTCATGTATAATTGTGGTTGTGAAATATTGAACTACTTGACAAAAGGTAGAAGCATACCCTTTAATTCCCAAGGATCAGACACAGAAATATCAAGATCAGGGATGATGTTAGGATGGCACGGTAAAAGAGAAATTTTGCTGTATAGAAAGTGAAGGACAAGTTCTTCATCCGTTGGAGAGAAGTGAAACCCAGGAGGAAGGTTGACGCTTCCATCAGCCATTATCTTCTGTATTTTTAGTATGTTTAGTGGACTTTTGTGTCAAGTTCAGGTATTATATATACCTATAGAGGGAGCGAGAGAGAGAAGGTTTTGATTTATTATGATTCACAACAAGAATTGGGTTGGCTAGAGAGACGGCGATACGTGGAATACCATCATAAGAAAGTAGGCCAAGAAGGACGAAGCTAGCCAAGGATGCTACTAAAACAAGTTAGCTGTACTCTGATAATTTAAGTTATATTAATTTATTGCTTACATCTAAGTTAATCTGAATGGTACATTTTTTCGTTCTTTCTTTTCTATTTTATGTTATAACTTGGGATTAGCATATTCATGAGGCAATACACGAATTAGCCTTCTTTCACATTTTAACTTTATGGGTTCCACCTCTGTGCTGCATGCACATTGCAAAGGTTAATGCTAATAAAATAGTTTAAAGCAATGATCAAGTTTCCCCTTAAGATAATATTATAATTATCATCTCATCCCCACCAATTAAAATGTAGTTTATTTACTGTATGACACAGGTAATTGATTTAAAGAGAATTTTTGTCACTGTTTGAGCATCTCTTGTACTTTTTTACTCTTTGCATGAGCCAATAAGATAAAGCATCATCATCGTTGATACATCAGGTTTGGTCAATATGATGGTGTACGATTGTGTGGAAAAATCTAATAAATGATGAGTCTCTGACCCTAAAAAAGTTCTTTTGGACAACATGGGTCACAAGTGTTCGCGTTCATATTTGCCATGTGTTCATGATCATGAATCACCTTAGCCGTCCTTTTTATCAGCTCAAAGTGTAGAACTCACGCACTGTTGATACATGGTTGGCACTCTAAAGATTAAATATAAAGGAAAGCCATTTTGAATTCTCATTATTGCTGCAGTGTTGGACGAATCAGATGGTAAAAGGAGGCTGGGTAAAGCAGAGACATCGTTCTGGCTCTCCAAAAGAGGGAATCGTGAATTTAATATAGATAACTAGCCTTTGAGTTTTCTCTGTCTGAATTCTTCCAATTCAGGTTTCACTGATTCAACCACGAGACATCAAATTGACTATCAGAATTTACGTATCGTTCTTAATTATAACTGAGGTTTTCCAGAACTGCCAGCTGCACATACATAATTGATCACTTGTGCTACTCTTGGACGTTCTTCGTTCATGTTTAGGTCTTACTAATCTGTTTTTAGTAAATGATTCCATCACTTAATCAGACAAACGGATGAAAACACAGATTGAGCAACCCAAATGGGAATTTGCTGCATCACGTAAGCAACTAACCAATAATAGTCGATGACATGATGGCTTCAAAAATCATTACGCTTCGCTAAAAGCAAAACTTATGCTCTCTCACATAATAAAGAGGTTGGGAGGTCACCTTTAGCCATCGCTAAGTTGATCCTTGGACTAGTGGTTTAACGGTGCTTGCTTTCCGCTTTAGGTGGCGCTTTGAAGCTTATCCCTTGTTCCCGCTAACCCTCAGGAAAGATTAAAAAAAAATAATAATAATAATAAAAAGGAAGAATTTAGGATAAATCTCTCATTAAGAAATTAATTAGAGAATAAGACATGTTATTACATCATGTGGAAGCGTAATTACATATCAGGAGGCTCAATTGTATAATGTAGAAGATCAGTTGCATATAACTAAAAGTTCAATTGCATGGAAGTTCAGTTGCATAATTTGAAAAATCACATTCCACAATGAATTTTCTAATTTAGAGTTTATTCCCAGTTCTCCCTGATTATAAAAAAGGCTTCACGGGGGAAAAACTTCACAACCGTGTCAAAATTGTAAGACTAACCGTGTTGCTTTATCCTCATTTCACTTCATCCACCTTTCATGTTGGGATTGATCAGCAAATCTAATTTTTTAACTTTTCTTGATGGTAAGGAAATTTTCATTTTTGTTTAAAAAAACTTAGATTCTTTCTTTTAGTCAGTTTCGCATCTGTTTTAACGTAAGCTTTTTCCCTTTAATGTTTAAGACACTAAATTAGGATAACATTACTCTTCCTTTTGCGTTTTTCTTTATCCTTGACCTTTTTTATTTTAAAAAGGGCTAATATGCAAATTTATCTCAAAAGTTTTCTCTCAATAACAATACTATTCATGAAGTTTTTTTAGGAGTAATATTGTCCCATTCCGTTAAAGAACTAACTTTGACTGTTAATATTTTTAACAGTGAGGGGAAGCATTATTGCTAAAAAAAACTTTATTGGAACTGCACTTTAACCCTTTTGAAAAATAATATCTTGTCTGAGTGCTTCTGTCTTTCGTTTTTAACCAGTGATTGTGACACACACACACCTAGTTCCATCAGTATAAATTGTGGGTTATACTGTTATAGTTATGCTGCGCACCGCCTAGGTTAAACAGAATTGTGACAGTGCAAGCTTTTTACTTCTCACGTGGTATAATGGTGAAGATGATGGATCTAGAAAACCCATCTACAATTTTTGGTGGCCATATGTATATATAGAGTTTATTTGAGACAACATTTCCAAAAGTCAAACGCACATTCAACAGTGTTTTTTCGTAAAACGAGATAATTTTCTTCATATATTTACCTTAACTTCCGTAAATGTACTTCTCTACCGCGTTCCCAAACGGATCGATATTCTTATAAGAGAACTGTTACTTATGAGTCATGACCTGTGATCTTAAGCAGCATTTACGATAGCACAAGTTTTTCAATTAGTTGGCCATGGCAGCTTTCTGGATAAAGAAACATGTTTGTTGGCGCAAAAGCACTAAATAAGCACTTCCAGATATTTCGTCTTCATGGAGCAATCCTCTCGAATGGCTTCTACGTGTAAGTGGGACCATACCCACGTGTTCACACACCAAATGTATATGATAATGATGCAAGCGACGTTTACATGCAAGCAACATATTGGATTTGACTTTGTTAGCTCCCTCAAAAATAATTTTGGGAAAAAAATTGCATGTATTCAATTTAACTTACGGTGCAATCTTATTGCTTAGCCTTCCTTCAGCGATGAATTTCAGGTGCGGAGCTCAGGCAAATATGTGTAAAAGAGAGGCACGTTCACTAAAAAAAACCGGAGAGAGGGTCACGTGGCCCCACCATAATTCCTTTTCAATCACCAGTTCTTTTAATGTTGGAAGCAACCATGAAGGCATGATCTTGTCGTTATTGTAAAATTGGATTAGTGGATTTTAACACGTGGCCATTAATGAAGCATCATGAAGAAATATCCATACTCCATAGTGCAGCTATAGACTGGCGACAATTTGAAGGCAAGAGACATTGGCTTCACAGAAACGACAAGAACACATATACATGATTGTTGCTGAGTCCAATGACTGGAGAACAAGCAGCAAAAGATTTGAAGCAGCATGAACTTCTCATGGCCATACTGCAAGCAGATTTACATCAGCATGAGCTGTTTATCTGACAGAGAGCTTTTCTCTTTGTTGTTAATTAATATTTAATCCATGTTAAGGATTCACATTAAGTGTGATTGGAATCCCATAATTTACGTGCTGCAAAGTGCTACGAGTGAAGTCCCTAAAGTAATACGGGTAGTAGCCAGCAGAGATGTTGCAGAAGCATGATTGGAAATAGTGAAACGTGAGAGTCAGAATCTTAAGTGACATATATTGTAAAACAGGACTTATACAGTAAGCTAAGCTATATTGCTTTTGCGACACTACTGCTAATGGAAAAGTGCCAATCAAAGTGAGGATGGGTGGGAGAGTGGTGACCCTAAGACGCTGGGTTTGTGGGGATAATACTTATATATTGATCATGCGATAGTTATCCTGCCTGGTCTATCTTGAATCTACAACCTGACCTCCTTTGAGAGTGGCCTAGTAAATAGGTCAGGCCAACCTTATGCTTATTTAGTCAAATAGGAATGTAGCATGTGTCTACTTTCACAGCAAAACCTACGAGCTTGATAGGCCAACCTGTTTAAGAGTGTATGCATATATAATTTAAATTATTGCTACGTGGGGATTAATGATTTTACACAATTTAAGGTAAGTATGTGAAATGAGTGTTATCTCAACTTATATAACAGTGCTTTTACAATTGATTTTGGGTGGTTGCCAATAATTAAAGTTTATATATAAATATGTGTGTGTATTACATACGTAATATATTACTCAAGCTAGGACTAAAACCTATTTGAAGCCTTCAAAACCTGGTATATAAGCTACTTCAAGTATTTGGTAGGCTGAAGTCTGAAACATGAAAAAAAGTCTTGTATAAAGCCGAGTCCGTTCTCACCTCTGGTATTATGTGCAAAAATGAGGAATATGATCAGAGACAAAGGGATTTGGATCTAAATGCTTGATCCAGCACAATAGACACAACGGATAATCATTTTTTGTGTCCAGAAATATGAGAGCTTCTGTGTGAAGTTGAAGTAAAAGGGGCGAGCTTTGGAGGGTAGAGAAACAGAAACGTGTTGTAATGCAAGGTATGGTCGCGGGGCTCCATGGAGCAGCCCTCAGCAGAGAAAAGTGACAGCCCGTGGCTTCATTTGCCCCCAGACACTTTACTGGAAAAAACCAAAAAAAAAAGGTATCAAGTAACGACGAGGGAGAAGCTGAAACAGTGTCACCGAATCCTCTCAATTCCCCAGTTTATGAACTTCATTTAATCATAATCTTGTTTTGATAAACAAAAAACGCTGTTTTTTAATACGATAGAGTGCCAAAAAAAAAAAGAATTAATATATAATATCTTTTCTGCAATTATGTCCTGCATGGAAGAAGGGCATCTCCCAAAATGCAGAGTCACATCATAATCACAGATAAATACAGAAGAATGAGGAAGACAAATAAGTGATCATATGTTTTTATTAAGCCCTTGTAGGTCCAAACCATTCATTATATATAATTGAAACAAGTTGAGGAAAAGCATATATTTATAATCAAAAGAAGCAGTGATTTGATGCCACCAAGTTATGAACAGCACACTTTCCATTGACTGATCAACCCAATTAAATTTCATCCACTTCTAAGCTCACTGTACTAAAAACAGAATGGGACTGTGATGATGTTGATGATAAACCTACTTTTTTTTTGAGAGAGAGAGAGAGAGAGATATTCATGCGCAATGCAAATAGATTTTTTGAGGTCCTAAATATTCTTTCTACGTATTAATTAACGGTCATAGAAAATTTGAAAGTGATGATTACATGTTATTAGTGGGTGGGGCAAGTGGCACTAGGGAGAGATATGGATGGCTGATGAACTGATATAATTGGAAAAGAGGTCACGGGCGCTTCCTCTGCCTACCACACTGAATCATACGTTGGAGCCCAGAGACGAGTTCCTTTTATATACATAAAACCAAACACCCTGTGACAGTGACATACAATAACACTCCTGCTTCCAATCTTCTCAATTTTTAATGGATTCGGATCCTCCAGAAACAAAAATATTAGTGTTGATTTGCTTGAATATGTAGCCCTTTATATTCAACTTCCTTTATACATACTAATCAGAATTTGTATTATACTTAACAGTTCACACTCTATCTCACCAACTCCAAATATACTCCCAACTTTGATTCAAACTAATACCCGAGTCTCACATATATGAAGGTGGGAGTTCAATTTGCTAATAATGTTATCCGATGCACAAGTGACTTTTTAAAGTTTTAACTATTGATTAATTGCAGCATTTTTGCCTTGGAGATCCCACCCATCTTTTCGTGGGTGTGGTTTAATTTAGTCATAGCTTTTGGAGAATGTATTCTTACCATAATTCGCTGAGTTAAAATATAGCCATTGCCCATCTCTGTCTTCCAAGATACACATGTGACAACAACTCTGATCCCATTGGACGGGGTAGGCTACATAGATTATACAATAACATTGTATTCAATTAAAAATTAAATCTCCAAACGACTTGTTAACCAATAGGTTCTGCTAAATAACATTGTTGCTAAATTGCACGTGTGACATGGTTAAATTGGTTTTGGAGCAACTAAAATTAAGAACTCCTTGAACAACAAAAATCGAGTGCCCCAGGGGAACCGGTTCTAATTTGTTTTCTATTCATATCATCCTACGATCAGCGAAATGCTATACCAGAATGTGCGTACCTCGTGTTTTTCAATATTTAAATAACTAGCCCTTCAGGTTTTTTCATCTGATCCGTTGTAATTTTTTGTCAAAAGCCCAAGTCGTACTTGCGATGTGGCATGCTCCAAAAACCATTTACAGTATGAATATTCACGTGAGCTATTCTACTTTCCTGTCTTTCCATGTCAAATTATATTACAACGGAAGAGAAATATCTAGAACAAATGCCCGTGAACCAAGTTTGCAAGTCCGAGGACCTCACTGGCTTTGCACTTTTTGTTGACGAATCCCTTCGAACCAGTCACTGCTTCACAGTTTTGTAAGCTCATCGCAGAGACCATGGACTAAACAAGAAAAGAAGCAGAAAGGAAGAGAGAGCCGAATGAATTTCAAAATGCAGAGCGTGTAGGTGGAAGAGAGAGAGAGAAGATGCAGCCTCGTATTCAATGATGAAAGAAGGTTGTGAGGTTGAAGCAATAGGCGTTCTCTACGAGATCCGCAACAGAAAAACAAGCACTATTCTTTGAAACGCTTTAGGAAATCTCCACAACTGAATGAGGAAGAAGATATTGAAACTCAAAAGCCAGAAGAGGAAGCACAAAGATGCAGTTGGGTGAGGCATGTACTTAAGGACGTGAACCTGCAAGCCAATCCGCGGGAGATTCTGTCCATAGTTGGGCCAACTGGAGCTGGAAAATCATCCCTGCTTGAGATTCTTGCTGGTAAATTCACTCCACAAAGTGGGTCTGTCTTAGTGAACCAGAAACCCGCAGATAAAGCTCAGTTCAGGAAGATTTCAGGTTATGTTACACAAATAGATACTCTGTTTCCCTTACTTACGGTTGAAGAAACTTTGATGTTCACTGCAAAGCTGAGGCTAAAGCTTTCTCAAGAACAACTCAGCTACAAGGTCAAGTCACTGATTCAAGAACTAGGACTTAGTCATGTTTCTGGGACTTGGATTGGAGATGAAAGAGACCGTGGGATATCTGGTGGCGAGAGGCGGCGAGTTTCTATAGGTGTTGAAGTCATACACAATCCTAAGGTACTGATTCTGGACGAACCCACTTCTGGTCTTGATAGTACTTCTGCACTGCAAATAACTGATATGCTTAAGGTGATGGCTGACTCAAGAGGACGAACTATAATTCTTAGTATCCATCAGCCTGAGTTCAGAATAGTGAAGCTGTTTAATTCTATATTATTGTTAGCCAATGGCTCTGTGTTACATCACGGTAATGTGGAGTTGCTGAGTGTGAGTATGAGATTAATGGGTCTAGATCCACCTTTTCACGTTAATGTAGTTGAATTTGCCATTGAATCCAAAGAAACCATTCGGCAACAGCAAAAACGCAAATCAGTTCAGCATGAAACTCCCCTGCATTTGCCAGTAAAAGGGCAACAAAGGAAATTTGAAGATGATGACGATGAGAGTAAAAGCGGTATTAGGTTAACCCTGCAACAGCTTTTTCAACAGTCCAGTGTAACTGATGAGCAAAGCATCAATACGGGAATTGAAGTCACTTGTGAATATGCAAATTCTAGAATGAGAGAAACTGTGATTCTCACTCACAGGTTCTCCAAGAAGTACAAAGGAGCTCTTTGCATTCAGGGCGATTCAGATGCTCATGTCCGGGCTCATTCAGGGATCCATCTTTTGTAATCTTAAGGATGATCTAGTGGGAGGTGTAGCAACGGTAGGTCTATTTGCTTTCATACTAACATTTTTGTTAACAAGCACAATAGAAGCTCTACCAATTTTTCTGCAAGAAAGGAAGATCCTAATGAAGGAAACCTCATGTAGTAGCTACAGAGTATCATCTTATGCTATTGCCAATGGTCTTGTTTACTTGCCATTTCTACTCTTCCTAGCTATTCTTTTCACTGTACTCTTATACGGGCTTGTGGGGCTGAACATGAATTTCACAGCATTCTTGTACTTCTTGTTGATAATTTGGTTAATACTTTATACGGCGAAGTCTGTTGTGGTGTGTTTCAGTGCTCTGGTGCCTAATTTTATTGTTGGGAACTCAGTGATCAATGGTGTGACAGGATCATTCTTCTTGTTCTCAGGCTACTTCATATCAAAGAACGAAATCCACAACTGCTGGATCTTCCTGCACTATATATCTCTGTTTAAGTATCCTTTTGAAGGTTTTCTGATCAATGAGTTCTCCAACTCAAGAAAGTGCTTGGGCTACATTTTTGGGACATATATGATGACTGAAGCGAGTGTGCTTAGAGAAGGATATGGTGAGGAAAGTAGCAGATGGAAGAACGTGGGAGTCATGGTATGCTTCATCTTGTTCTGCAGGTTTATTTCCTATGTAATTCTTAGATATAGATGCTCATCGAGAAGAGAAATTTATTAAGAGCATCATCATTTGAAGAAGGATATGGCGACTCAAGAGAATTCACATGTCCTGGATTTTATTCGAATTTCAGACATCAGACCGACCAAACAAGAATATATCAATCACATATATTATAACACTAGGGTGTTCTGTATGTATAGCATATTATATTGATTAATATTGATGGCAGGCTCAGCCAGTGCCAACATATCGCACTAATAAGATGTTAATTTCTCTTTATGATTTTTCATGGTAATTTCACATCTTTAGCTAAGGCCCATGTAGCTTCCTTCTTCCCTCATTTATATACACGCCCAGACAGAGTAATTGCTTGTTTGGAAAGCTTATCTACTTTCTAAAAGCATATTTAACAGTATTTTTCCGCAAAATGAGATAATCCCCTTCACTTATTTATCTCGACTTGCGCAAAAGTATTTCTCTACCGCCTTCCCAAACGGACACTAAATTTGATGGCTTGTTGCCCCCACCCCAACTCGCAAGTAATCCTCACAAATAGCAAAAACAGAGGATTTATAACTTCAATAAGCTTGATTTCAATTGAACCTCCATCAAATTGGAAGATGCAGTCATTTTGGCAAAGTCGCACTTGATTTGAGCCCCTTGTCTTGGCAGCCTAATTGAGCCCATGTTCATTTCAATAAATCACGAATGAATCGTCAAAATACCCACGTGTTTTGTGGTACCCTCAGCTTCGATGAATTGTTGTGTGGTACCCTCTGCAGGTTTATTTACTATTGGATGATTTTACGCTCACTAGTATGGTTGGCAGTTGTGCCTCTTTAGCTTCCCTTTGTTGGTTGCATCAAGTCCATGGGATCGCATTTATAATTGGTTTGGAGGCGATAGTAATCCTTAACAATGCTTTAATACATGCTTATGGAAAATCTAGCTTACCCAACGTTTCTAGTACTATATTTTGTCAAATTCCAGAGAGAGATGCTGTGTCTTAGACCCAATCTTGTGTCTTGGAGTCTCTGATCACGAGCTTCGCACGAAACGGACCCTGCAAGGAGGGCTGCACAATCTAAATAAACGCGAGCCTAAAAGGGAGGGAATAAAATTGTAAGCCAAACAAGCCCAGGCCAGCCCATCAATGAACTAAAATTGTAAGGTACACAGGCCTAAAAGTCAAAAGGGAGATAAGAAGCAGCCAACTTTGATGTCAACGTCGTTTGAATCCAAAAGCCAGACCAAATTTAGGTGGATAGGGTGAGGGAATCTCATACAGAACTTTTTACGATGATCTCCCTTTTCCATCATATTCATGTCCCTCTCCACATTACATATGATATATATATATATATATATATAAACGCGTTTCTTTGATTTCCAATATATAATATGAGTAGCAATAAGTATGGTTCAGAAAAAAATTTATAAATTTTAAAAATAAAGTGAATTGAAATTTTACATTTAATACTAAAATAATCCCCTCAACTAGCTTATACCTTCAAGACGACACGAGAGTGTGTTAAACAAACCATGGAGGCACTCTTGTTGCATGTGATACTTCAGGAAAGTAACAAGAGTTTCCATTTTTCTCTCTCTCTCTCTCTCTCTCTCTCGTAGTAATAATGATGAGCATGGTTAGGAATGCGGTAGAGAAGTACTTTTACGTAAGTTAAAATAAATATATGTAGATTATCTCATTTTACTAAAAACACTGTTGAACCTTCATTTAGACCCTACAAACGTTGAGCTAAAACAGATTCGATAACAGATTTTGAACGCCAGTCGCCTTAGATAAATAAATAAAATGCTACTGAAAGAGCAACCTGCCAAAAAGAATCCTGAGAGAGCACGAGAATATTGGATCGCGATGCAACGAGAAGAGCATACTGTACATGCATATTTAAAATTACACGAGGCAAGCAATAAGTGCTCGATTTCCAATACTAAAAATGGATTGCATGTTACTGATTCGTGATCCTAACCTTAATGTCTATATATATACACACATATAGTCATTATTTACAACACTGTAAAACCATCTCGATCGACCTTTATAAACATACATAAGAATTGAACACGAATATACAGCCGAAAACAGCAACGAACTTGATGAATTAAGCCATCAGGAAAAGAAGTTGAAGATTTTGTGAAGAGCAACTGTCACTTTAAGGAGAATACCAGAAAAGATGCGACGCTTGATACGCCCTCTCACAGGTGGCATCACTCTTTGGCTGTTACTACTCCAACTTATCTTCTTCTTCTTCTTCCTGATCTTCTCCTGCGAATTAGAACCTCTTAAATCCGCCATTAATGCCCTTCTGATGAAGCTATATACATATATATTGCTGATGAGTTTTGTGGGGGAGAAGTGTGAGGTGTGTTGGTAGTATATATAAGTGTGGTTGGGTGAGATCATGGATCAAGTTTTTGTGATTGCCATAGAATGTTTGAGGTACGTGACGATCTGAAGAGGACCACAGGTTGACAATTTGGGTTAGGACTTACGACTCAGATTCATGGGTTAACGAGGGAGCCAGGTGCATGGAATCGGTCAACATCAAGTTGACTTTCCCCCGCCTCCCTCCGCCCCAAATAAAAAGAAAATTCACATTTTGTTGGCCCAGAAGATTTAAGGTGCAAATTAAAGATATCATCCTTTATCTTCCTTTTTTTTTTGCATGAACTATTGTTATTTTAAGAAATTAAATTTGATATGTTGTGAATGTTTTTATCGATATTTAAAATTTCAATGTCAATTATGTTCTTTCATGAAACTAAATAATCTTGTTAGATGACTAAAAAGCCATTTTGTAAAATTAAAGACTCAAAATGTATTTTTTTATTGAAGGGGATGTTTAATTTTGTCATTCTCTCCCGTGAGAAAAATGGAATATATTAATGCAGTATTTTGCTTGTCTTCTTTTTATTTCTCTAGAAGAAAGCCGTAATCCAATGGCACAAGTATATTATCCTATATAATCTAATGTGACTTGTTTGTTGGAGTGTTTGGAAAAACCAAATGCATATTTAACATTATTTTTTCGTAAAACGAGATAATATCCTTCACATATTTATATCAGTTTGCGTAAAAGTATTTCTCTACCGGGTTCCTAAACGGCACAAAATAACAAAACAAGTTCAGGCGAAAAAAAAGGCAATACACATTCACGAACTCATTTTGTATTTGATGATATCTAGTATGAATCCAAATATGCTAAAGTTACAGAATAAAGCTACAAGAGCTGGGGTGGTGTGTGGCTCATGGGCCTTGTAACTCTTTTTTTTATTATTATTATGTTACCCTCATTTTCTCTAATATTAATTCTTGACCCTCCATTTTATCATAGGGTTACAATCCACTTATCATTACTTTATCATTTTGTTTAATGAAGATGGTTTTCTCCTTCTCTCTCCATTAAAAAACAAAGTAGTGATAATTGAATTGTTTGCGACCGTTTAATGAAGTGAGACGTCAGGATTAAAGAAAATGAGAGTACATGAGAGGAAAAAAAGGGAGAAATTCCAATCTCGTGGTTCATGATATTAAAACCCTCAAAATTAATCATTTTACATGGGTCTAACCATACGAATGGAAAAGGAGATATAAAATTAAATATCTGCTAACAAAATATTTAATGTATTTTAGAAGGTTCAATAACATCGTTGATTTCATATTTGTTTTTTTTAAGTGAGTGACACAATTTCATATTCATATTTATTTGAGTACAAAGTTGAGCAACTGCAAAAATATAAAATCTTAACACAAAAGAATCCATTTCAATGTAACGATTGATCCACGTGCTTTTTTTTTTTTTTACTGCTTGTCTTTGGATTTTTCAATGGTCAAATCGCATCTATTATGGTCAATTACAGAGTCAAAACCAACCAAACGCATTATTTGTTGCGTTTTTACTAAAAATAAGTGAGCAAATGCCTAATATTTCACCTGACATTTTATAATATCTTGAAAAGATTACGATTAGTGCTTGTCTGGGAACCACTTCTTAACCCCGTTGCATGCAAATTAATATAAAACTCATCTCATATACTTACCTCAGAATTCGTAAAATCCTTCTCATATAAATATGATTATTTGTATGCACATTCATGGAGAGACGGGGAAATAGAGCTATCTATCTAAGATGCGTGGTCATGCAAGTCTCCAATTCATTTTATGAATAGAAGGACTTTAATTAAAAAGCTAAAAACTTGCTATATGCTTATCATATTTTGATTAAAAAATTAATGAGGAAAAATAAAAGTATATAATTTTTTTTTAAGAATAGAAATTTGCAGTCAATGCCAAAGTGCTGCATGAAATTTCTGTGAAGTTTCTTGCGCGCCTTTCCTCTCTCTTTCTCTTCACTGAACACAGAGACAAGAGTAGAGGGAGGTAGCACTCATGAATCATGTTGAGGAGTCTTAAAGTCATAAATGAAAAATTGGCAAACCAAAAAAAGAACAAGAAGTGTACAAAACACACTTAACATTCAAGATAAATATCACCGACCAAAGAGAATCATTGGATATAAATATTCTATTCTTTTTTTTGTATAAACCATCTGGTATCCTGGGGTATCTTGGGTTCGTTGCCCGTCCCAAACTAATCCGGACCCTTGTGAGGAAAGCTTACGGTGGTAACAAGGTACCGATGGAAATGACCACTAGTGACATCCCCAAATGCCATACTCAAAAGCTTTTCTCATCTGGGCCCTTGTGTCTTTTGTTATGGTAGTACCTTGGCTTGGGCTTGTTTGTACTTGTGTACGTTCATGTTGTATGAAAGCCCATTAGGTGTGCATCATTTACATCTGTCTTAATAAATTTGGCTTTCATTTTTTTTTTAAAAAAAGAGAGAGTACACAGCAAATTAGCAATCTCTGCGCTGTACTATGGTAGTTAGAGAACAAAGGAAGCTAATAAAGCAACAGGTTTATGTTCATCATCAACACTGAATTGTCAGTCTAAAAAATGAGTAGATTCCATCCATACCTGAAAAAGATGACGCTCGCCTAGCTCTAGACAGAAACCAGAGGATTCAATACGGTCAAAACTTCAAATATCGCACAGGCTTCTTCCATCTAGTTGATTTTTTTTAAACAAAAAAAGGACTACCTGAAGCTTTTTCCCCTATAAGCTGTATTCTCTGTTTTCTCCCTCCCCGACCCGGGGGGGGGGGTGGTTATCGTTTGGGCCTATATCTAATCTGAGCAACATGGAGCTCATAACTCATTCCATGTGTCTGGGATTCCGGGTAGGCACCAGTGCAAACAATAGCTGGCATTAAATATTCCTCAGGTACTGTAACGGGAAATATGAGCCTCATCCCTCAACCGTGAAATAGCAGTTATATCCAGTATTTCAATCTTTGTACCCTTTAGCGAACCATCCTTGCTTAGATCCATTGATCCTTCTTGTACAACCTCACTTCCGTTAGATAATGGGATGTTACTGTCACACCTGCCTCCAGTGTTCCAATCTCCATGAAGAAGTGCCTTGGTGATATATCCTAAAGAAAGCTTTCAGCCTGGGATGTGAAGGCCAGCTAGGAATCAAGCCATTTCACAACCCGAAAGACTGAAGTTCTTGGGATTTTCCATTTGAGCTAACTTATCGTCTTCATATGGCTTCCCATCAACATATATCACCCACCTGTTCGCATTAAGCTTCCCAGGGTTCCAGTGATGGCCCGTATTGAGGACCAAAACATCAAAGTGATGGAGGAAACGTGCCATGAAATCTGGAGGGCAATCCAAGTGCATGGCAACACTGGTGAGGGGGTCACTGATATTTAGAGGCTGCAGATCGCAGAGGGTGGATGACCAATAATGTAGGATTGTGGTGTTAGTGATCTTTGGAAATCTGTAAGCCCAGCCATCAGGTCGCGTAGCTCCCGGGCGCTTAATAAGACCATACTCATCCTACATGAAAAGGGCTTGTTTGGTTAGTCCATTGGGAGAACGGATATAGATTCCGAGGTAAATATGTGAGAGGAATTTTGTCTCGGTAAATGTAGGAATGGGTTTTGGATACTCAAACGGGATATCCAAACAAGCCTAACTTCAGGGCTGGGTTTCCCCTATAGGCCATACACATGAAGATTGAAATTGCTGCCTCCCCAGTGAATCTCCTATAAATGCAATCATTTTGCCCTGCAATCTAGAGACCAAACTAACAGTAAGTACTTGTATTTTTCCATCTAATATTACGAGCAAAAGGAATTAAATGAGTTATCGTTGAGTAAACACAATGTTGTTAAGCTACATACATGTATGCTTCAACAAGTAGAAAGGGGAATAAATAGTTGTTGAAATATGGGTCATTTTTAATGAATTAGGTCCAAAATCCACATGTTGGATCGAATGCATAAATAAGCATTCTTGTGGGAATAAATGGAAGTTCCCCAAATACAACTTTATAATTCAAAATTCAAATAAAAGAGACAATAGTTACGCAGAAAAGGTGCAAACGGTTTTTTTATCAAGGGGTAGTTTTTATTCCTTTGTTTTTATAAAGGAATCATGCCCATTTTTCTTCAGACAAACGAGCAGAAACTTTCCTCCTCTCCTCTCTTCCTTTTCTTTGTGCATTTGATGTGTCTCATATTTTGGATCCACTCCTGTAATCTAAGCAACGTGTGGGTATCTACAATCAGGGTCAGAATTGTCATGTACGCCCGAAATCCTTCAATAGTTATACGTTCTTTCTCAAGAATACAAAATGGTCAAACTCTGGCATATCACAATTTAGTGGTTGCCAGCGGAATCCCTCGTATGATAAATCTAGTATCTGAGTGACTCTGCAAGCCCACATGGCTGATAACCACTGTTTACATCCAAAGCCAGAATATAATGGCCTCCTTCTGTCTAAAATCCATCTACCTTTGGCGTAGTTGCAGACTGCACATGTGATGGCATTATATATGCAGTGGCATGTTCAAACTATAAATGCTCATTATAATAATTCAAAAGGAAAAGGGAAAAGGAACCCATTCTCACTTCTGGAAATGTTTTGCTTGTATTGCATTTGACGAGATTCCGCTTGTATAATATCTATAGGCACTGCACTGTCATTATTAAGTTGGCCTTTATTTTCAACGTCTTTGACGGAACTTGAAGATTTTTCTTCACCTTGTGTACGCTTTGCAGTTCCCAATCGATTATCTGGGGCTCCAACATGCAAGCCTAAGAAACGGTAGTATTATGGAATATTCTCAGCCCAATTATCATTAGCTTCAAATTCCGTGACGGAACTTGAAGAGCTTTATTCACCTTTTGTCAGATTTGCAGTTCTTATTGGATTATCTGGTATCACGAGAGAGAAGAAAAGGAATGAAAAAGCTTCTTTATTCATTGATTGATACAGTCAGTACACCTTACACATATATAGTCCGAAGGAAAAAACAAGAAATGGTGAACAGCTGTACAAAACCATAAAAAACTAACTATCTTGTTACATTATAACTAATTCCATCTTGCTAACTAAATCTGTTGTCACTAACAGATTCTGACATAACTTCTAATACCCCCTCAAGCTGGGGAATGTATATCTATCATTCCCAGCTTGGAAAGGAGTTTACAAAAGGGAGTAGGACTCAAAGGTTTAGTAAAGAGATCTGCCAATTGATCTTGAGTCTTGATTGGTAGGAGATGAAGTAGTCCGCTTTTGAGTTTTTCACGTACAATATGGCAATCTATCTCTATGTGTTTTGTTCGTTCATGGAAGGAAGGATTTGCTGCAATATGTCTTGCAGATTGACTATCACAATACAAAGATGCAGGGGAAACAAGAGGAATACCGAAATCCTTGAGCAAGTAAGAAAGCCACTGAAGTTCACATGTAGTAGCAGCAAGAGCCCTATATTCAGCCTCTGTAGAAGAAGTAGAAACAGTCTGTTGTTTCTTAGATTTCCAAGTAATCAAAGCCTGATCCAGAAAGCCACAAAAGCCAGTAATTGATTTTCTGGTGTCAACACACCCAGCCCAATCTGAATCACTAAAGGCATTAAGCTTCATGGTTGCTTGAGCAGGGAAAAAGAGGCCACGGCCTGGAGCACCTTTAATATATCTAAGAATTCGATGGGCAGCCTGCAAATGAGCAGTTGTTGGGGCTTGAAGAAACTGACTCAATTGCTGAACTGCAAAAGAAAGGTCTGGGCGAGTGTTGGTGAGATATAATAGTCTTCCCACAAGAGTTCTATAAGAAGAACTATCAGATAAAGGTTCCCCTGAATCTTTAGAGAGCTTAAGGTCTCGTGCCATTGGAGTATGTACAGGTTTACAGTCAAGAAAACCAGCATCTGATAAAATGTCTAAAGCAAATTTTCTTTGAGATAAAGAAATACCTTTAGAACTCCTAGCAATTTCCAGACCAAGAAAATACTTGAGATCACCCAGATCTTTAATCTTGAAGGTAGAGTCAAGAAAACATTTAATTCTGGTAATTTCATTCAAATCAGTCCCACTAACAATGATATCATCAACATAGACCAATATAGCAGTGAAAGAAGAATCATTAGAACGGATGAAAAGGGAATGATCAGCTTGAGAATGAGAATATCCACATGAGATAAGGGCTTCAGAAAGCTTAAAGAACCACTGCCTACTTGCTTGTTTCAACCCATAAAGAGAACGTTGAAGTTTACACACCTGATTAGGAGAAGAAACAACTAAACCAGGTGGAGGAACCATGTATACTTCTTCATCTAAGTCACCATGAAGAAAAGCATTATTAACATCAAATTGCTTCAAATACCAATTATGAGCTGCTGCCAGTGCAAGAAGTAAACGAACAGTGGTGAGCTTTGCAACAGGAGAAAAAGTATCATTATAGTCAATACCCTCAATTTGGGTAAAGCCTTGAGCAACTAGGCGACCTTTGTATCTATTCAAACTGCCATCTGAGTTATATTTCTTAGCAAAAACCCACTTACAACCTATAGGGTGCTTGCCAGGAGGTAAAGTAGTAATCACCCATGTATGATTCTGCTGTAAAGCATTTAATTCAGCAACTATGGCTTGGCGCCAACACTCATGTTTAATGGCTTGGGAATAAGTTTTTGGAATATCATTGGTAGTAATGGATAAAGTATAGTGTTTATGGATAGGAGAAAGAGAAGAATAAGAAAGAACATGAGAGAGAGGATGATAACTACCTGCCTCCATAGAATATGGTACAGCTGAAGTGCATTGAAGAGTATGATGATAGTCTTGCAGATAAGTTGGTGGTCTCCTATGTCTGACAGAACGTCTGGGAGGTGGAGAAGAAGAAATTGATGGTAAAGAGGAAGTGAGACGAGGAGAAGGTGTGTGACACAAAGGGAAGTCTAGCTCAGGCAATTCTTGAGGCAAAGATGGAGAAGGTGATGAGGAAAGATTGTGAGAACCAGAAAAAGGAAATATGGATTCATAAAAATTTACATTTCGAGAAACAGATATTTGTCTAGTATGCAAGTCCAAGGTAAGAAAACCTTTGGTACCAGACCTAAAACCGAGAAAAACACACTTAGTAGCTCTCTTGTCAAACTTAGTTCTTTGGTGTGTAAGAGTAGAAGTATAGCAAAGACATCCAAAGACTCGGAGAGAACTAAAATCAGGGGTTTGTTGGAATAAGATCTCATAAGGACACTTGTTCTGTAAAATAGGAGTGGGAAGGCGATTAATAATATAAATGGCATGAAGGATAGCATATGACCAGTAAACTTTAGGCAAGTGAGATTGAAAAAGTAGTGCTCTAGCCACATTAAGAATATGTTGATGTTTTCTTTCAACTTTACTATTTTGTTGAGGAGTTTCAACACAAGAATTTTGATGAATAATTCCCTTTTTTGCATAAAAATCGTGCAAAGCAAATTCTGCCCCATTATCTGTTCGAATAATCTGGACTTTAGTATCAAACTGTGTGTGCACCAAGTGAATAAAATTTTTGATAATTGTACCAACTTCAGACTTATGCCGAAGAAGGTATATCCAAGTATATCGTGAATAATCGTCAACAATAGTAAGAAAGTATTTGTGGCCATGCACAGAATGTAAATGGTAAGGGCCCCATATGTCCATATGAATCAAATGAAAAATTTTATTGGATTTGGTAGTGCTTACAGCAAATGGTAATTTCTTTTGTTTAGCAAAATGGCAAACATCACAAGTAAACAAAGGGTGATATGGAACATTAGGAGACTGTTGATGTAAGCAAGACAAGGTAGAATTTGACAAGTGGCCTAAACGAAAATGCCAAAGATTAAATGGATGTGAACAATGTGAAGTAGAGACTTGATTGACAGTAGGAGAACTAGAATATGCATTATGTTGCAAGATGTATAGCCCTTCAAGCATATCAGCTGAACCAATCATCTTCCATGAAGGTAGGAGTCTGATGAGGCATTTGAATGTCTGGAAAGAAACATCACAAGACAGAGAGGCAGTGAGTTTGGAAATGGAGACAAGATTAAAGCGAAATTCAGGAACATAGAGTACATTATGAATAATGAAAGAATCAGAAAAGTGAATGGTGACATTGTATGTAGCTGTAACTTTAGAGCCATTAGGGAGATTAACTAGGATAGGGGAAATTTGATGGTAAGAAGAAAATAATGACAAATGACAACATACATGGTCAGTGGCTCCTGAATCGAGAATCCAAGAGTTGTGAAGTTTGAAAGAATTACAGACAAGAGGCATACCAGAGGTGGATGCTTGATTGATAGAAACAGAGGGTGTCGAAGATGAATTGATGGGCTGAACTAATGCCAACAACTTCTGATATTGTTCTTGAGTGAAACTATATGTTGGATTGGCAAGCATTGCAGGTGCAGTTGAGTTTGGACTAGGCAATATTGGCTCAGATAAGGCAGCATTGACAGAAGGATTCCTGAATTTAAAGCCTAGAGGATACCCATGTTTCTTGTAGCATGTTGCTTCAGTGTGATTTCCCTTTCCACAGTATGTGCATCGTTTAGCAGAAGCATTGTTGTTAAACTTAGATGCTCCAGAACCAATCAATCGTGAAGCAGAGGACTTATTGAATAGTGTGATTGCCTCTGTACCATTAAAGCCTAATTCTCGTTCTTGTTGTGTAATCAGTGAAAAAACACGATTAATATTTGGCAGTGGATCTAACAACATGATTTGTGATTTAACCCCCGAAAAATGATCACTAAGTCCTTTTAGAAAACGAATGACATAATCTTGGTCCATATTCCTCTTATACAAATCAGATGCACCACAACGACAATGAGGAGAACAAGAGCAAACAATCACAAGCCTTAATGTAAGGAACTCATCCCAAAGAATTTTAAGTTTGGTAAAATATTCACTTACAGACCTGTCACCTTGCTTTAATCCTTGAATTTCTTCTTGTAGATTTGCCAGCCGAAACACATCATTCTGGGAAAAACGATCTCTCAGGTCATTCCAGACATCGCAGGCTCGATCTATCCACAAAACGCTTTGTGCGATGGTGGGAGACAGTGAACGTGTAATCCATGACAACACCATCATATTACATCGCTCCCATGCTGAAAAAACAGGATCGGTGGAGATAGGAACTGGAATGGATGAATCAATGAATCTTATCTTGTTCTTGGATAGCAATGACATTTTCATCGCGCGAGCCCATGAGTGATAATTAGGGCCAGAGAGAACAGGAGAAACTAGAACGAGGGAGGGATTTTCATTGGGATGAAGATAAAACGGACTCCCAATATCTGATGAGTTGATGGCTGTGGACTCAGACGAAGTCGTCTCTCGAGCATCAGATGAAGAGCTTCTTGGAGCTTCAGCAGCAAGAGAAAAAGAAGCCGGACAAAAAAGATTGAATAAGATGCAGTGTTTTATCCAGAGGTCAAGGAAGGTTGAGAGAGAGCAGTCTATTGTCCAACGGTCAAAAGAAAATAATACTGCAAAGTAGGATAAAAGAGTGAAAGTGCGGGAAGCAGTGAAATGCACATTGGATATTGCTCTGATACCATATCACAAGAGAGAAGAAAAGGAATGAAAAAGCTTCTTTATTCATTGATTGATACAGCCAGTACACCTTACACATATATAGTCCGAAGGAAAAAACAAGAAATGGTGAACAGTTGTACAAAACCATAAAAAACTAACTATCTTGTTACATTATAACTAATTCCATCTTGCTAACTAAATCTGTTGTCACTAACAGATTCTGACATAACTTCTAATATCTGGGGCTTCATCAGGCAATCCTTAGCCGACAAATGATAGCAACTTTAAATATCCATTTTGTTCACCGGTGAATTTGGAAAGTATAAGCTCACACATGCATTAAAAAATATGAGTGATCATGTAGGGATCAAATCCAGGCATATTAAACCAGTCTTGAGCAGACAGATAGGTTGTGGTGAATGGCATTTTCTTCCATGTGCACTGAAACGTGATGATAAGGACACGAGCAAGCAAAGATAGAGAAATAAGCCTCCCTTTCAAGCCATCAATATTTGCTCCTGTGATCTTTCCTAATTAATTAATGCAGTAGCACCCACAGATCTTTGGATCGGCTAGCATTGCATGTAGTAAATGTTCATCAGTGCCTCATGAAATATCACCACTGGATCTTCTTCTGGTCCTTCTGGGCTTGTCTGTTTGGGATAATGGCAGTTCATGCCAACAAGCTAAGAGATATTTCTGTCCAAGACAGTAATGCTAAAATGCATGTTCATATTACACGTATAA
>JANTPZ010005210.1:0-31170 GCA_025593235.1 Vachellia pachyceras | reverse complement strand
TTTTTGGGGCCAGAGTAATTAAATTACTTTCTTTTTGTGAAAGTTGTGATCTTTCTGCATATATTGCTTCCTGGGCTGGCAGATCACACTAGTTTCTTGTATTTGGGGACAGTTCAGAATTTGGGAACTCGGTATAGAATAGTAGATCTCCAGGTTTCATGCCTAATCACTCACTTTCTGTTTGCTTTTGAATTTTAACGGCCCCTCCAAAATTTTCGTTCTGTTGCAATCTTTTTGACTGCAGAATCAGAGTTTAAAATTGAAGTAGTATTTTTTTCCTCGCTGCAAAAATATCTTCAGTAATCATTCACCTTCTGTTTTGACATAACTGTAGGTTTTTCTTGAGAGAATAAAATAAGAGAAAGAAACTATTTTCTTTCAAAGAGAAAGTGGTAGAGGATGAATTTTTTCAAAGTGAAGTTGAGAATACATCAAAAAGCAAATGGACAGAAGTGTATATCAGAGGAGCCTTTGCCAGAACACGAGGAACCTAAACCTGAAAATGGTGGTGGTGATCAGTGTAAATCAGCAATTTCAGATGCTGCGGCAGAAGCCGAGGATGACGATGATGATTTTATCACCAATGAGGTGAAGAGGAGGCTGAAGGAATTGAGAAGGAACAGTTTCATGGTGTTGATTCCTGAAGAAGAAGAACTGTCATGGGAGGAGGAGGATGATGATGCAGTAGAGGGAGAGACTTGCTCTAATGAATGGCGGGATGTGGAAGCAGAAGGTCAGCAATGGTGGCGTGGCTTCGATGCTGTCTTCGAGAAGTACTGTGAGAGAATGCTCTTCTTTGATCGTATGAGCACCCAGCAGCTTAATGAAGTTGGCAAAAGTACATATTGTTTCCTGTTTTTCTGTTCATTGTCGAAGATATGAACTGGTTTAGTTTTCTTTATCTATATCCTTCATATCTAGATGCTACTAATTAGGCCAACAACCCAATGATGTTTGAATTTGACTCGGTAATATTAAATAATAAATAGTTGAATCAAAAAAGATTTGGACATGTTTAATTTCATTTATGTATTTCCTTAATATCTAGATACTACCAATGGTTTAAGAAGGCATACTTCAATTTTGGGTTCAATTAATTGCAAATTGCAGACTACCTTTTTTTCTGTGTCTTGTGTATATTAACCTAAGAAAAGATCTTGTAAGCATAATGGTGTCATCTATTGGAGTTTGATTTGGATAAATTCTTTAAGTTAATTACATTTTTGGTTATATGTACTTAACAATGCATTAAGGATTTAGGATTGGGTTTGGCACATATGCTAGCAATTCTTTTAAATTGAACTGAACAACCTGTCCTGATTGAGTTTGAAATTAGGTGGGCTTTAGAACAGTAGGACTATATAGATTTTATACTTTATGTTGATTACGTTTTATATTGATATTGAAATTGATTTATGTTAAGCAATTAAACTTAAGACTGAGTTTTTAATATCCCAAAGCAAATCATAGCCTCTATTGTCCCATATTGATTTAACTGTTGCAAATCAGCGGCGCGATTTTGTCCCTTTGACATGCATGTTTGTGACATACTTCTTCCGATCATAAATGTAGGAGCTAGATAACTAATTTGTAAATATTGAGGAAATAATTTAGTTATTTGTAAGAAATATATGTTGGTTTCTCTAATTATCCGTTTTAATTATTTGCATCGGAAACCATTCCCTTGGTGGAAAACTGACTAAATGGACCGAGCTTTTACCTTTGGAACCAAAGCAAACTTCTCTACTTTCTCTTACATCTAGGACCCTGTTGAGCTTCACATGACTCCTCTTTTATAAACAAAAATTAACTAAAAAGGGCAGCATCTGCTGAGTTGAATCTTTAGAGAGACTCTTTGGAGATAGTTATCTGGATATTTCCTATCCTAATTACTTTTGCTGACTAAATGTCAACTTCATGTCTTGTGATATGCTTCATCCTCACTGCATTAGGCTCCCAGTACCCTTCTTCAACTCAGTCTCCTAGATCTGCATCAAAGAAGCTGGCATTCCCTCTTCGATGTCTTTCCTCGAAACAATTTGGAGAAACCGATGATGAAGCTGAACATCTTCAGCCGCCTCAAAACAACGATCCCTATCAGGATCTTGAGACAGCATATGTGGGTCAGGTATGTTTGACTTGGGAGGCACTTCATTGTCAATACAGTCAAATGTGCCATAAGGTATCTTGGCAACCCGAAAATCCTATCTCTTACAACCACAGTGCCCAGCAGTTTCAACAGTTTCAGGTTCTGCTACAAAGGTTCATTGAGAATGAACCTTTTGAGAAGGGTCTTAGAGCTGAAATTTACGCTCGCACGAGGAACACTTTGCCTAAACTGCTTCATGTTCCTAATATTCAAGGTGAACAATTCGTGGATCACTCGCATTTAATAGGATTTCCATTAATTTAAATGAGATTCTGTATTATTGGTTGCTGGACGTAGTTCTGGTAATTATGTCTTTTAATGTTTGTTTTTGTTTGACTAAGTGCTCTGCTTCATACATACTTCTCTGTTCAGGTTTAGATCAAGGATTAGCAGAAGATGATTTGGACATGAGAGTTCATGCTCCGGATCTTATCAGGATAATGGAAAATTCTATACTTACATTCCAACTTTTCTTGAAGAGGGACAAGAACAAGCCGAGCGGAGTGATTAACCTTCTGGGAAATCAGAACCAATTTACGGCTCATTTACAACAAGTTCAATCTAGTCTTGAGAAGGTAAATTCAAATGCGCTTTTAATCGAAGTTTAAATCTTTCTTTCAGATTAACAACCAATGAACCTTTGAAGTTGATGGAGAATTAACAGTATGAGATATTAAGCCTCGCACTAAGTAGTATGAAATGCTCAATGAACTATTTAAGTGGGTTGATTTTCTTTATTTAATAGCTAACTTTTGAGATAGGGTACCTATAAGAAGTACAAGTAGGGGATCTTTTAGTTTCTTATGTTCCATATTATTCGTCAATCTTAACTCGTGCTTTTGCTTGTGAATTCCCAGAAAGCAATGAAACTGAAGGAATTGAGGAGAAAGAAAAAAGGTTGGAAGAAATGGTCTTGGCCTCAGAAGCAAGAGGGCATTCAGTTATTAATGGCTCTCATTGACATCAAAATCCTATCAAGAGTTATCAGAATGACAAGGATAACAAAAGAACAACTATTTTGGTGTGAAGAGAAAATGAAGAAACTAAATGTAACACACAATAGGTTAGAGAGAGAACCATGTCCCATCCTCTTCCCTTGCTAATGATAAACTCACTAATAATGTCTCTCTTATGTATCAGTCTCTGTATCAGAAACATGGTTGAAAGAAGCATCATCTCCTCTGAAATGTGTTAATTTTTCAAGTAGTTGAGCTTTCTGGGTTCTGGTTCTGTGTATATCTTTTGGTATTGTATTTATGATTAAGGTACAAAAATAGCTGTGAGCTTTTTACTAAAGATGTGTCAGATGTCATGCATTTTTTGAAGCTGAAAAAATACCTATGCAGATTTAAAATGGGAATAGAAGTGTCAGGGTGGTTAATATAACTTATAGAACTATCTTTGATTTCAAAATCTAGGTTTTACCTAAAAATCTAGATTTTATCTAAGTAATCACATTTTCAGAAAAATTATTTTGGATGTAAAACCTCGATTTAAAATATAGGTTTTGAAAAGTTATTTTCTTGTTAAATCACATCCCATCTCTTAATAAATTTTTTTTTCTACTTTTTTTTCTTTTCTCTTTCGTATATAATTTTTACCTTGAAATCTGTAAAAGTCAAAATTTTTTTTAAAATTTAAGTTTTGTTTTGGAATCCGTAAAAATTATTCTCCAAAATTTAAATTTTACTTTAAAATTTATAAAAATTATTTCTAAAAGGATTTTCAAACGGGCCTTTGTCATTATATACACAGGAGCAAAAATAGTGAGCTCATTGTAAAAAGTACTTCTGTTAGATTCTACAGAGCAATTTTGATATTTTTGTCTTCGTTTTAAATGTTTATTAGTATATTATTTATAATGTCAAAAAGCATATGGTGCTTGACATATTTTCACTAAAAACGTTGTAAGGGTTTAACTAAAGATATGGCTAAATTCATGGTGAAAGAAAATGACCATTTTGATTCGTCTGAAGTGAAATTTTGAGGCTCATGAAGCAAATGGTTAGGATTGTGACATGTGGGGGTGGTCCAAGTCCAGAAGCATTGGAAATGTCTCTTTCAAAAAAAATGGCTTTTTCTTTGTGGTTTGTACACGTAGCTTGTCTGTTTGTGTTGACCCTACCACATAGCCTTGCTCTTTATTGACTCTGTTTGGTTAGCCCGTTTGAGTAACTAAAAGCCATTCCTGCGCTTACCGAGACAAAACTCCTCTCACATATTTACCTCAGAATCTATATCCGTTCTCCCAACAGATTATCCAAACAGAATCATTATTACGAGTCCTAGAACTTCCACGTAAACAACTAGAACCTTACCTCACTCGCCATATAGTTCATCAGCAGCTTCTAAAGCCAACTACTACCATTACCATACTTTGTCCGTGGACCGGGAATCTGTTGGTAGAAAGGAGTTTACGGATTTCAAGAAGAATTTACGGAATTCAAAAAAAATTTATGGATTTCGAGATAGGTTTTATACAGGGGCAGACTTAGGACCCTAACTCAGGGGTGTAAAGTATTTTTTTATAAGATAAGTGTGACTTATTCTTAATACAAATGAGAAGAATTTGAGCAAAAATTTAGTGGGTTCAAAATTAGCAAATGAGTGGATGCAAAATAAATCACATAGTACTAATATATACCAAATTTTCTGGAAGTGAGGGGGTGCGGCTGCGCCAGTGGTTTTACGGGTTTCGAAATGGTTTTGTCTTTAATTGCGTGTACTACTGTGAAGAAGTTCTTCCCAAACATGCAATATATAATTAGTTTATCGATATTAAAAAAATTTAAGTTAATTATTATTTTCAAATTATTCTTTTTAACTATTTGCATTGAAAATTGTTTTTAAGTGGAAACGTTTTAATAAGTTTATTCAATAAAGATAATTTAAAGAAAAATTATAAACTTGATAGATAAAATGAATTTATTATTACAATTAAAATCAATATATATATATATATATATATAAACTAGTTCTTATATTGAGAACGGCAAGAAATAAAATATGTTTGATTGTATTTGAATTATAATCAAGTTGATCATAATTACAGTACATTCATACGTTTTTAATTTTATATTACAAAATATTGTATGCAAAATAAAAGAACAATTTTCACACTGCTTGAACAGGGTTTTAGTTTGATTTTGATAGTTTTTATTAGCTTTTATTAATAGAATAAAATTTAAGAGAGTTAGGTCTTAAAGACTCAATAAGGTTAAGACATGTGTCCCAAATTTAAAGAGAGTTTACCGAAATACTTATAGATTGTCTAATAATAAAATTATTACTTGATAGTACATTTTGAACTAATAATCTTATTTGTTATGAGCTAATTAGCTTAAAATATATAAGTTAACAGATTGAACTTGATGATATGATGTGTTTGAATAACATTGGTTAATTATATACATTGTAAATTTATTGTGTTGCAACTTGTTTGACATTTCGTTTGAAAAAGCTAAAAGCCCGTTTAACGGTATTTTTCTTTAAAATGAGATAATTTGTCCGTCTGGGAACGCGGTAGAGAAATATTTTTACGCAAGTCGAGGTAAATATGTGGAGGAGATTATTTCGTTTTGTGGGAAAACACTATTGAACGTGTGTTTGGCTTTTGGAAACGTTCCAAACAGACCAAATCTCCTCCGCATATTTACCTCGACTTACGTAAAAGTATTTTCTACCACGTTTCCAAGTAAGCTCAACTTTTTTTCTTTGGGGCTAAAGGCTACGTTAAACCGTAGTTAATAATAATAAAAAAAATCTCATCTAATTAAGTAAATCAATAGGCATTTGAAATATACAAAATTTGATCAATGTTCTGGGAGGCATGGTGGTGATGTCACATGGTTTAAAGACACCCCAATCATTTAGTTATTGTTAATATCTAAAAGTATATTGCATAATTATTTTTCCTTTAGAAAAATTATTGCATAATTATTTTTCCTCTAATTTATACCAGCTCTTGTTTTTATTTTTTTGTTTGATAAAAAAAGTTCAATGAAGTTGGATCTTTAGAGATTACCAGGGTTACAACATGTTTCTAGGTTCAGAGAACGTCTGCAGAGGTATTAATAGATTGCCCACCAACAAAGTTTTTCATCGGTATTGGGATTTGAATTCACGATCTCGTGGTTGTGAGTCAATTCTTTATCAAATAAACCAACATCTGTTGGTAAAATAAAAGGAAGTTATTGGAAAGGGTTAGTCCATTATAATATGACTTGGGACCATTGTTCAAATCCTTGTTGAAAAATATACTAATATATAGTGTTTCAAATATAATAAACTCCATTGTGAAAATGTGTTTAGTGGACAGAAGAGACACTTATTGGCTTAAAAGATTTAGATTGTATCATACAAAACATATTTAAAATTTTATGTTATATATAAATGAGGGGTCAATGTGTAATTTTTGCTAGAAAGCTTTTTATCACGGGTGTGATACAATTAAGTTTTGAAAAAAATGTAAAAATAGATACAATTTTTTTAAAATACTTCAATTTAAATATCTCTGATTCAAACGCTTGTTATAAAGTTGGAAGAAGAACAAATATGCGTTTGGTAAAAAAAGAGACATAGGTTTGAGCAAATTCAACGGAGTTGTAAAATTGACATATTTTTAAAAGATAGTATCTATTTTTACACCTTTCAGAACTTGATTATGTTAGAAGTCTCTAACAAAAACTTTGTTGCTAAAATTACATATATTAACCCTGTAAATAACCCCTTCACCTTTGAGCACCTATTACACTTATAATGGTAACTCAAATAATATTAGGTTTATTCATTATTTATCGGTAGATGATTTAAGGTTTAAGATATTATTTATGTATATAACTCAAGTTTTTTAGGGGATTATATCGTTATGTGTATAAAAAAATCAAGTTTAAGAATGTATAAAATTGATTCAGTGAATTTAAGAAATTTTTAGGGATATTATATATATATATATATGATGTGAATTTAAGAAAGTTTTGTATAATTTTTTTAATAACTTCGAATCTCTTCCCTTAATTTTGGCCCAAAAAAAAAAATCTCTTCCCTTTATCAGCTTTGTTGCATATATAATGGTTCTGTAAAAATAATTCTGGAACTTCATTAAGCCCAAGCCCTTGAACCACTTTTCATTGGGGTTTTACAGAGTGACATTGGTTGCTTATGCTAAAACCGGATTCTATTTCACTCTCTTTGACTCTCTCATAACTCATCTTTGCTGTTTCTGCAACTGTGCGGGGCTTGAAAGGTCTTCTATTGGCTGCTTCCAACTTTCACGGTCCTGTCTATCATCTGGTGAGGCTTTTTTTCTTTTCTTCTCTTTTTTGTTTGTTTGCAGTTTTATGAGGTTTTCAATTCATGCTCTGCTTGTCGATCAAAAAATTCTTATTCTTTGTAACAGTTTGGTTGATGACGCTGATTCCTTCTGAATTGTGTTTAAGCGTTCTTTATAGCCTTACTTTTTGGGATTTTCCACCTTACTAAGCAGTTTTTTTTGTTAATTAACTTGGGAGTGTTTGATGTTCAATTCTGGTTTAAGGGAGGCTGCCTTAGACAGTATGCTTTCTTGAATATGGCTTGGCCATTATTTACTTCTATGACTGTTGCTCTTTGAAAGTATAGCAGAGATGGCTTCCCCTTTCTACTATTACAATATGGCCTTGTTTTAGGAAAAAAACCCAGAAAAAATTAATAGAAATCTAATTCCAGAATTGTATACTCGAATCAAGAATCCATCTATCGACAATAGGGTAGACTTGCTACTGCAAATCATATGCAAGCATTACTGCTTTTCCATGAAGTGATGTCAAGGAGTTTTTAAAAATAATTTTTTCCTTTTTTTTAGTATTGTTCTCTGAGGAATTTGAAACAGTTAATGGTCACTCTCTTCCTACATTTATTCTGTTTCTTATAGGCAGTTTCGTTATGATTGTCAACTTTGATCTTTAAATGTCTTGCCAAGGCCGAGTTGAAAACATCAAATTTGCTTGACCAAACTTGTGGATGGTCTTTGGTTTTTAGCTACTTTCCTGTTTGTGCTGTATCTCACAGGATTTACCTCTGGTTGGGGTGAACTTTGTAGGGTGATCTTTAGGAAATAGGATGGCTACAGATAGTCTCATGAGAATGGTGGAAGGAAGCCAAACTAGTAAATGGCTTTCCTCGAAGGATATTTCAGCATTTGGATCTTTCTGGAAAAATAAGACAACAGAGGAGCTGGATATTTTCTTGAAGGGACAAAAGTTCAGTCGAGGACAGGAAAACTTTATTCCTGGTCGAAGTGGTAGTGCTCCACCAAGCATGGAGGGTTCAGTCGCAGCAGTTGGAAATATGTTAACTGTGAAGAATTCTAGTCTGATTTCAAATTCAGGAAGTTTGAGTAATGCTCTTGAGGATCACAAGTCTGAAGGAGAGCTATGTGATCCTTCTAATGTTGCATTTCGTTCATTGGAGCTCAACTTGGATCCCAAGCTTCTTTCACCGCACTTGCAAAATCAATTTAGCAGTCATGAAAAAAATCAAGACATTGCTGCTTCAGATAATGGTGGCACGACTTACCTTTCTATTGATGAGGCTTGCATGAAAAATGGTTCACCAAAGAAAGCTTCAGAAAGCTTGTTACATCCAAGTAACATGCCTAAGCCTGTGAAAAATGCAGTCCCATCTGCTAGTGTTCACAAAAGCTTGGTGGATTTGATACAGGTATGACTCAGTTGCCACTTAGGGATGTTACTTTCTCATGACAAATGTTTTGAAATTAAACCAGTAAAATATACCTACATTGAATAAATCCTTTTTTCCCTATAATTTTTCCTCTGTCTATTATTTTTCTCTTCTGGGTTTAAGGTCCCACGTGAGTTTTCCGCCTGCAAGACTCCACATTGTACTGTTTCTGAATTCATATTTTACAATTTAACGTTAGCGTGTTTTAAGAATGATATTTTTCTGCATGTTCATTATTTTTTATTATTTCTTACTGGTTTGTTGTAGTCTCACAAATTTTCTTTGGTGTGGAACAGTGATTTTTAAAATTTACCTTTGATTATGACACACTGACTTTCTTACCTTTTTGTTGTGTATAGGAAGACTTCCCCCGTACTCCTTCCCCTGTATTTAACCAATCTCATTTATCAAGTCATACTGCAACTGAAGATTCAGTTGATGTTGATGTGCAAGCAATTTCTTCAAGTGTTTCATCAATAGATTTATCAAACCAGTCCGACTCAGCTACATGTTCTACTAATGTTGTGGAGACAGGCATCCTGACCACAGATGTTTGTGAGCTAACATCAAATGAAACCCAAAACCTGCCAGTGGATCCAAGTCCAACATGCAACAAAGATGCTGTGCTGAAGGATTATGTATCAACTGATGGGGCTCTAAATGTGGAGGAGCATAAATTGACAACCTCTGATGTTAGAAGAAAGAAACTAGAACAACAATCTCATGGTAGTAATAAGATAAATCAGTCTTTTACTTCTGGCTATGCCTATCAATTTCCAGTTGCGGGGTCACAATTTCCTCAAGGCATAAACAATGTACAAAGTTACCTGGGAATGCTTGGTTATAGTAATTCACAATTTGCACCTCTTGGTACGCAATCGTCGTTGCCTTCTACTGGACTTAATGGTCCTTATTATGCAGCTCCAACTGCATTTATGACTTCAGGAAGCCCATTTTATCCTCATTTTCAGCCATCTGGTTTTCTACCTCCACAGTATAATTTAGGTGGGTATGCTTTAGGTTCTACCTCTGTTGCACCATGTATAGCTGGATATTCTTCTCAAGGTGACCTGCCTCTTCCATCTGAAGCTGCAGGCAGGCCAGATCTGAATGGTCAAGCTACCAATGCTTCATCTGGAGGTGTTCCACATGCTTCTGATTATCAAAGTCACAGCAAGGTTCATGGGAAATATGGATTACTATCACAACCTTCATATGTTAATCCAGTTAATATGCAATATTATTCCCACACTTCCAGTGATGTGTATCCTGCTGCTTTTCAGCAGAATCAATTGTCACCGAGAGCACTGACTGGAGGACTGCCTTGTCCTCTACCTTCCCAGCAAGATGGATCTGTTCCTGCATATTTAGATGGTCATAAATTTCAATCTGCAGCACATGGTAGCTTGCCCATTCCAAGTACAAAACATATGGGGATATCTGGAAGTGGCTATTATGGAAACTCCAATACGGGTGCCATGATGCAATTTCCTCCTTTGTCTCATGGTCCAATTCGTCCATCCTCATCAATGGGCAAAACTAACACTCGAGATGGACAACATGACAATATGCCTTGTGTTTCTGTCAGAAATGCAGGATTTTCTCCTAGACAGAGAGGAATTAGGGGTTTTGGTGAAGCCAAGCAGAAGTCTTTTCTGGAGGAACTTAAATCCATCAATCCTGAGAAGTTCAAGCTCTCTGATATAGCAGGGCGTATTGTTGAATTAAGGTATTTTCTGATGTGTCAATTCTAATATGTGGTATTATCTCTTCTATGAGAAGGAAGTTATTTTTTTTATTGATTTTAATTTTTTTATTGATTTTTGATTTAGTATTGACCAACATGGAAGTCGATTTATCCAGCTGAAGCTTGAAAACTGCAGTGCTGAAGAGAAGGCATCTGTTTTTGAAGAAATCCTTCCATATTCCTCAAAATTAATGACGGATGTGTTTGGCAATTATGTAATTCAGAAGGTATATTGCCAACATCCATATCCCCTAAATTACTGCGTCTTTTTTGTCTTACATTTGTTTGTTCACTTCTCATGTATGCTTTACATTATTTTGCTAATTGAGTTATATTGAATGCAGTTTTTTGAGCATGGAAGTGCTGATCAGAAAAAAAACCTTGCAGATCAACTTTCTGGACAGATTTTATCATTAAGTTTTCAGATGTATGGCTGTCGTGTTATCCAGAAGGTATGATGATTTCTTGAGTCTCCTGTTACCCTCTTATTCGATCTGCTGGTGTCCCTGTCAAATTCTGAGTATTGCTTGAAGGATATTAGCTTTAACTAACTATTAATTTTTTATCATACATTTCCATGTCCATGTTGCACTATTTGCAGAACTACTCCATTCCTTGTATAATCTTTCTTTTGACAATACCATAGGATGCTTTAAATGCAAAGAGATTCAATTAATTAATCTAATATGTCCTTGCAAAAATTACTCCATAGGTCCCACACAGTACTCTAAAATGCCATAAAGTCCCTTGAAATAATCATAATATTCCAGAGTCCCATGGGACTTAATTGTAAATAAGTTTCGGTATACATTTTCCAAAATGCCCTTAATTAAAAAATACAAAAATCCCCTCCCCCATGGTTGTCGTCACAAGAGCTGCCATCGTCAGCCGCTGGAGCCATTGCTGTTGGCAACATGCTTGATATTGGCAAAGGAGAGGTCGGAGAGTAAGTATATAACACACATACACACACACACACAATAATTTGCATTATAATATTAAGATGTATCGGTGGCTCAATGTTTATATGTTCTTTTGATAACGAAGAAGCCCATCGTTTGATTCCCACCAACCTCCCCTTTGCCCAGGTTTTGCATGTCAACAGTGGCAGCTTGGTGCCTATGACCATGGGTTGAGAGACTTTTTTCTTCTTCTTAAATTAAGGACATTTTGGTTAATGCACACCAAAACTTAGGTACAAATATACAATTAAGTCCTATGAGATTCCACAATGATTTGATAATTTTTTGAGACTTTATGGTATTTTAAGGTATTGTGCGGGACCTTGGAGTAATCTTTCCTATTTCTTTTTCTCACGGTCTATAGGGTGTGATATGATAAAAAGAATCATCAAGATGTGCATATGTGTGATTATATAGTTTAGGAAATCTTGGATAAAATTTCCTGCATAATATCATAACATTTTATTGTATGACGGGTGCCTGATTATACTTGCTCATTTTATGAACTCTCTTTTATGTAACATATTATTTCTCACTTTGTCTCTCCCCCTAAACTCTTGAGCTTCCCAGTTCTTCCCATTGTTTTAGGAACCTATTATGCATCTGTCATTATTCCTTTAAATACTGGCTATATAATGTAAGATTTATTTAGTGTTTCCTTGAATGTAGCCATTGCCTTGTGAATCTGGTAAATATAATTGAAACTTTCTAATCAGTTCCGAGTGAGATTCTGTGCATAGAACTTAATTCCGTATGAATGAATTAATAAATGTATTATCATCATTCACGAACATTATATTGGATATATCTTCAGCTCATAAAGGTGCAGGGTTTTGGTGCATATGAAAGGGTTCACGTTCTTGTTTCTTTCATTTCTCTTTCTGTTAGTAATAATATCTATGGGGTACCAAGGCTTCACGGAAAGGACAAAACGCACAGAAGGTGCTTTGTGGATTAAGTAAAAGAAAAGGGGCAAAATCTCACCAAATAGAGTTTGGTATGGTGTGTGTGTGTGATAAACATTATGACATTTAAAATGAATCTTGCAAATGAGGCGGGGGTGTTAAATGATTAAGAGTTTATTATTACCTAGAAATCTTGGAGTTTATTGTTGTATTGTGGTGTTATAGTTATTTCATCATTGACTTGAGGAGTTTATTGTTGTGTGTCCATGCCTGGTCATTCATCATATTTCTGTATTAACCTTTATCCTAAATTTTAACAGTTTCAACTTTCAAATGTGTGCCAGGCAGTGAATTTTCTTTTCACTTACATATTCCTGCAATTTATTGAGATTTTTTTCCCTGCCCCAAGAGTCAGCGCCTACCTAGTATAAAGACAGCAAAAGCAAAGCTAGCACACTTGACAGTTTTTAACCAACTTTTCCTCACAATTAATGATGCACCTACTTCTTGTATCTTTTAACCAACTTTGCATGTTTAAGAACATGTTCCCCCTCTTGCTTGTTATCTCCAATTGACTCTGATTCAATTTTGGGATCCTTGTTCTAGGCCCTTGAGGTTATCGAATTAGATCAGAAGACACTGTTAATGCAAGAGCTTGATGGACACATCATGAGATGTGTACACGACCAAAATGGGAATCATGTCATACAAAAGTGTATTGAATGCATTCCTGTGGACAAAATCCAGTTCATCATATCTGCATTGCGAGGACAAGTTCCAGCTCTTTCTACTCACCCATATGGGTGTCGTGTTCTTCAGGTAATGGTAAACATATTTTAACTGTGAAGGACCACTGATTATGAAATCTTTCACATGTTAATGATGTATTTA
This sequence comes from Vachellia pachyceras, assembly GCA_025593235.1. Taxonomy (NCBI): domain Eukaryota; kingdom Viridiplantae; phylum Streptophyta; class Magnoliopsida; order Fabales; family Fabaceae; genus Vachellia; species Vachellia pachyceras. The sequence continues at coordinate 17,796 of JANTPZ010005210.1, read as the reverse complement.
TCTGCCTTTTTTAGAGAATTTTGGAGCATTGTTCAGATGAGCGATATATTCAATTTGTAATGGATGAAATTCTGGAATCTGCTTTTGTCCTTGCTCAAGATCAGTACGGCAATTATGTGACTCAGGTTGGACATTTTGCATTTTCATTTATGCTTTTCTCCCTTGAAGAAAAGTTACTTGTTGTTTACTTCGAAATGCTTTATATTTCTTCCCTATATCTTTAGTTTTCAAGATTTTGATCTGACCTGCAATTTCCCACTTTTTCTAAGTTGATCTACATCACTGGAGACATGATGCACATCCAAATGATGGGATATCCCTAAGTTGAATTAGTTTATTGGATGATATATTGACTTTAAGATGATTGCAAAAAGAAATTGACTACTAAAGTGTCCTTATCACCCAAAAACTGTTGAAATGTTTAATCACCCTCCACCCACTACGTTTCTGCTTCTACTTTTCCCTTCTCTTTTGTTTGTCTCTTTTCTTTTTTCTCTGTAAATTTATGCTTGAATGGAAACTGCTGCAGCACGTCCTGAAAAGGGGAAAAAATGAAAGAGGTCAAATTATAAGCAAACTAGCTGGCAAGATTGTAAAGTTGAGTCAGCATAAGTATGCTTCTAATGTTGTTGAGAAGTGTTTAGAGCATGGTGATGCGGATGAACGAGAGGTCTTGATTTCAGAAATAATTGGGCAGCCCGGTGAAGATAATAATTTATTGGTAAGTCAGTTCATCAGCCTATAATATAAGTAGAAACTGCTCTAGATTTTGAATGGGAATTTAAGTTTTGACATTTATTTTGCATTGGGCCTGCTAATTCTATGAAGTAATTCTAGCCATTGGACCTGATGAATTTATGCAAAGCTTTGTTAAGCATGTAATAGTATATCTGAGTTGTTATGTCCTCATTGTTGATTTGGGCCAATGGCCAGATCATCTGAGAGATAATTAGAGAAGCATATAATTTACAGTTATTGGTCCATAGCTTTGAGGTAGAGGAAAGCTTTGTCATTTCTCGTTCATCTATTGCTGCTCATGGTAAATTAGACTCCTATATGCTTTTTTTTTTTTAAACAATTAAACCACCATCGTGGAGATAAATGACCATGTTGCTGAAATTCTCCTCACCCTTCAAATTTTAACTTTCATATTGACGAGACTTCTATTGAGGAGAAATAAATCTTGTCTTTATGAAGTAAAAAGTCATGCATGTATTTGCCTTTGCATGTTGGTGATAAGTGTTCATTATGGTATATTAACTCTTTTCATTCATGTCAAGGTTCTTGATTAAAACATTCAGATATTCCTTTATTGTTGAAAGGGACATATGTTGTTTATTTCAAAAATTGATCATTGGGTTGGGAACTGACATTCCATGAATAGAACATAGCACTAATGGAGACTTGTTTTCTGCTGACTGACTTTGTTTTTTCGGGGTTTTTGCATAATGTAGACAATGATGAAGGACCAGTACGCAAATTACGTGATCCAGAAACTTCTTGATATAAGCAATGACAGGCATCGAGAGATACTCCTCAATCATATAAGAGATCATATAGATGCTTTGAGGAAATACACTTATGGGAAACACATTGTTGCTCGTTATGAACAACTTGTTGGTCCAGGTGAGTAGGCGTACTATTATTTTCTGATTCATGAACATGGTCATATTCAGCAGTATGAGCTTTCTCTTAATGGCAAACTTCTACTTTCTCTATATATTTTTGGAAAAATTAATTTGTTAATCATTATAATTTCACTTGATTTATAATTAGATCCTTGTAGTTCTTTTTAACTTTGATTCGGTCCTGACAATTTGATCAGTTATAGCCATTAGGCCCCGTAATCTATTAACTAGGGCTTATGGGAGTATTGACTAAAAGCGACATGTAAACTGTCACAAAATACAAAATAAAAGGGTTTTTGTTAAATGATAGAATAAAATTTATCTACCATCAGCAAAAAAAATTATTGTGCTCATAACTATTTCTTTACATATCTATATATAGTCTGTAATTTAGTTAATTTCGATTTTATTTAGATCTATGTGGCAAAATGAATCCAGATGTATGCCGAGTCTTGCTAACTAACAAAGTATGAGTATAGGGAGGAAACTGCAATGATCTAATTAAAAAAAAAAATTAAAAATAAGATGAAATTATAGGGGGTTGCATATTAATTGTTTCTCCATATTTTTTTTTTTTGCATGACAAGAACATTTTGCACCATGACTTCAAAAATGTAGGCTATATTGAATATGTATCTGATAGGACATGCACGCCTCACTATATGGGTAACATCTAACATTTATATTTTTGTCTTGAAATGCTTCCCGGAAATGGATCCAGAGCTTATATGAATCTTAATAACATGAATAAAGCTGAGGAATATTGACTTTTAGTTTGAACTACAAATTATATTTTTTTAATTTATTTCATGCTTTTATTGGTGGCTAGGAAATGTTTGTTTAAAAATTATAACTGGTTTATTTTCTTGTGTTTGTTGATTATGCAGATAGCGATGCTTAGATTTGTTGAGATAGTTTGATTTGGTAACTGTATCTTCAACAAGGCTTCAGTCACAATGGGCTACTAAACTACTGCTAAACTAGTTAAGAGCAATCAAAGGGGAGAGAAGGTATTAGAAGCTATAGCATTCTATGCTAAGCTGCCAGTACATAAATTATATATATATATATATATAGAGGGAGAGGGAGAGGGAGAGGGAGATTTGGTTTGCCTATACTGTGTGATATGGATATGTGGACATATATGTAAATAAATAATTAATGACTTGCTCCATAATATTGAGGTTACAGGCGTATCTTTTATAGAATGATATGACCTGTGTGCTTTTAGAAATCACTGAATGATATGGCATTGTTGTGAGTGCTCTTTGTTTGGATCCAATCTTTCAAGCTGGGATGCACAAGGGGAAACACTATCACATGACATCTAAATGCATGATATCACATTTATTCTTGCGGATGCTCAAGTATTTAAAGTAGATCATGTTCTTTTATGCATTCATTTATGTGTGTATTATGTAGCTCTTTATTACTCCCTCCAATTTTAAAAGATATATGCCAATTGAGTGGTTTGTGTTGAACCCAAAAGTCCCATGCAGATGCAGACTTTAACATTTGGTAACCCAAAAACACCAACTGGGTACAAGTTCTTAATCTTCATTCTCATCCATACTTCACCCTCTAATTTCAATATATTTATTTTTGAGTCACACTGATAATTATCCAAATATTTTTTTTCAAACCGGTTATAAAAAGAAAGTTTTAGTTAATAATATATTTAAAAATCTGGTTTATAATAGATCACAATAACATGTGATCAGGTTATTTAGTGGGATTATGTTTTGCCACTGTGCAAAAAAAAATTGAAAAAGGAAATAATCAAATAATTTAATATTTTTTCGATACGAATTAATAATTTAATATTCAATATGATAAATATAGAGCGTAGTGACGGATGTTCATTTTTTTTTTGGTTGCCCGCCCGGTTCACCGGAGTTTCACTCCGACTACGTCCGGATCCGACCCGCGTCGCGCACCTGGCATGGTGGGTGAGTCTCCCAACGATGGCTGCTGCATACACAAGGCTCAAATCCAAGACCTTACTTAAGCTGGAATAAGTCGCTTACCACTTGATCCAACCAGCCGTTGGTAGTGACGGATGTTCATGTGACGGATGTTCATGTGATAATGTGATAACGGTTCTCTCTCAGTTCAACAGTTCTCAGTCCGATAAGGGTTTAGCGAAGCGAGGGACGAAAATGGAGGAGCGGCAAAATTCCAAGAATGTTGCCTCATCAAAACCTAAAACACTTAAGAAGAAGCCGCCGACGCCACAAGAACTGATATCTCACTACGAATCACAGGGCCTCGATTCCAACGCCGCCGCCGTTAAGGTCATCGACGATCTTCAGAAGGCGTTGTTCGGAGTCATTTCCTCCGGCCGCGTCAAGAAGGACAGGCTGTTGGTTGATTCTTCCAGGAAGATGGATGCTCTCAACAGCCGCCTTACCATTCTTGACCTAAAGCTCGACTCCAAGCCTGGCTATCCCGAAACCTTCGCCATCGGGATCGCTTCCGGCGTCGCCGTTAGCGGAATCGGAGCTGTAATGCCTCAGATTCTTGGAGGTATTTCTCAAATCTGGAAATCTGTTACCTCTATTACTGATTCTGCTTCTTGATTCTCCATCCCGCCCCACATTTGTACTCTATTCTTCAATAATGAACTAAGGTAGCTCTGTGTATGTATGTGTGTGTTTGGCTTCTAATTCTGGATTCCATTATTCTTAAGTAGAGACTAGTATGCGAATTGTACTACATCCTTAAAACTCATGGTAGGGGTTAGAATTCAGATATTAAAATGCTGAGTTTATGGATTGATCTGGTGAATATAAATACCATTAAAATGTCGAGTATGAATCGAACACAATCACGGTTAAGTTTCAATTGAATCCCCCCCGGCCCCATGGGCAGTCTGTCTTTTGGTTGTCGTATGAACTCTGAAGTAATATGAATCGGTTTAGGTGATTTAAGCTGTGTGTTCTTCGCTTCCATTTAAAACTAGGACTCACGGTTTAGAGTTCAAGATAATTGCTCATATCGATCATATTAATGCGTTTGAGAGTGTAGAATGGGATGAATTAACAAAATTAGATGTTCCACTGTTTACGAGTTTTTGAGCGAATGAATAGAAATGCCCTGGTTTATTTAATATCATCTTGGTGAACTAATTTGGATAACAGAGCGTGACTACGTTATTCTTCTTGTTTTAGCCTTTTCATTTCACATTATAAATCATCAAGACTGTAGGAGGATCTTTCAAAAGCGATAAATAAAAATGTCTTTGTAATGGAATGGTTATGCTCACAATTTTTCCTAAGGACCATTTTCTCCCGTTAGTTGCAGTTTTTGATGGGATTTGGGCTTAATGTACAAATTGGTCTAGGAAGGTTTTGCTGAGGAGTATTGTTACTTTGGAATTTTTCTAGGTTCATTGCTTTTCAAAATAGAGTAATGTTGCTCTATTTCTTAAAAAGTTAGTGTTGATTACTAAAAAATTCATGTTGGCAGTTAAATTTTTTTTTTTAAACAATACAGGACAATATCACTTCATTTTAAAACTTTCATAATAGTATTAAATTGTTAGTCGTGGTCGTCTAAAACAAGACACACACTATATATATGATTAGCTTATCAGTTTTTTTTAGGGATGTGAAAGCCTAGTGCATTCTCTCAAATTCTAAATATAAGATCTTGATGTAATGCAAAAGGGAGGAAGTAGCATACTAAAGATCTTTGTGAGATTTTGATCCTCATGTTCTGTTCTATTCTAAGCTTTAAACGAATCGATAAGATAGCCTAAGAGAGTTTTCAATGCATAGTACCTAACTCCCAACTAGGGAATCATATATTCTAATAATCCCAATCCTTAGATAGCCTAAGAAGGCTATCTCCTCCTCTTTTGTTTATCACTCGTGCTCGCGTCACCATCAAAAGTTGTACGCGAAGGATCGATTGGGATCTCTTCCCCATTTTATGTAACCTCTTTTAGTTTTTGAGCCTTTATGCTCTCGTTTTATATAAAAAAAACTAGGGAATCATGGAAGTCCATTTCTGCCAATCCTTAGACCATGCTACTCTTGGGCTCTTGCCTGTTGGTAATGGTGAAGACGGTGAAAAAGAGCAGCAATGAGGCAATGGTGAGAGTACGGAAGGCAGTTGTAACCACTGCGATTTTCGGTTTTCATTTCCCTTGTCTTTTCGATTTTCGTTCCCCACTTTGTCCTGGAGATTTTTGGTCTTCGTTTTATTTGGCTAAAGTACATGTGTTCTCTAGTTGGAGCAATCTGGTCGAGATATTATCAAATACTAATTTGGGCACCACTTCCACCTTGATTTGCTATGTTGTGTGGGATTAACTCCTTCCGCTAAGCTGAACATATGTCAATTGTTCTCCACATTGCAAATTCGGGTTTGATGGCACGAAACTTGTGAGTTCAACATACCTGCATGAGTCTTCCATCTCTGTTTCCATATTCATTTTTTGTTCAGTTCCATTTTCTTCAGAACCATTTTCAGCTTACTAAACAAGCCTTTACAAATTACGTATTACATTAGATCAACAGGGAAATTACCATATACTCCACCAAATCTGATTCATAACTTTAGAGCCTCGAGAACTAATTATTCCACAAATGCAATCTTAATATTTGTGGCTGCTTTGCCAGCAATTGATACAAAAAAAAATTGTGAAAACGGTCATTACGTAGAGGAAATAAGATTGGATATCAACGAGCGAAACGTAGAGTATTAGGTACCAATAGTGTTTTATCCTTAGTCCAAGGGTTTGAATATTGTAAATATTATGAAAAATGCCACGCAACATTGTACAATACTCGGGTTTAACTTTAAATATCAAACATTTATACTGAAATATAAATGTATAATTCCACTCTGGTCAATAGATAAGCAACATTGGATCCGTTTGGGAATGCGGTGGGATAAACAACTTATTTGCAGAAGTACTTATGGGGAAGTGAGATTGGAAATATGTCATATTGTAAAAGTGATTTGTGTTTGGGAAAATGGTGAAAGAAGTGACTTATTTATAAAAGTGAATGTGCTTTGGAACACGTTGAGATTAGTGACTTATTTGTAAAAGGAAATGTGTTTGGGAACACGGTGGGATAAGTAACTTTTTTTTTCTAAAATTAAAAATATGAACCATGAAAATTAAATTAAAATTAAATTTAAAAATAAATAGTAACTTTGTAAATTAAAATTAAATTAAACTTGAAATAACATAAAGTCTGTAATTATAACGGTAACATTTCTAATTGCTATTCCTAGAATAACAAGTTTGTCTCTATAGTGAATAATAAAAGATATTTAGTTTAACAAGTTCGTTTCAAGTGCATCCATTCAAATAATATCCGTTAATTTTGATTTAATGCTTAAGTAAAGCCATATTTTTTTATTTAATTTTTTTGTTAATAATATTTGTTATCAAGGAAAATTTTTATTATCAAGAAAATTATAGTTCTTGCCATAAAAATAATATCCGTTAATTTTTTAAAGGTAAAATCCAAGAAAAAATTTTAATTGGCGCCTTCAGTTCTCTGCTTTTGTACTCTGATGCGTGAGTGGAGTAGTTGCGTGTGCACTGGAAGCAAGAAAAACGTAGGTAGAGACTCTCATAGTACATTGGCAGCTTTATGCAGAGAAGCTGAGCTTTATTGCTTATCCGCATAGGTAACTTCTTCCCATATGCACCTTATTGCCATGAGCCTTTCCAAACGTACCGAAAAAACGAACATGAATGGAATCGGGCTTGCAATGCACTGGTTGCCAAACATGTCCATTATCTGTTATTTTAGGTTAAGTGTATGTATTTTTCTACTGAAGTTAATTTTGTTTGTGATATTTTCAGTATTAAATACAAGCACGTATTCTAATAGACAACCTTGATTTGCCATGTTTCGTAGAATTAATCGCTTCACCAACTTGGTAAGAAGTGACAGCAAACAAGATAAATTAACATATAATTTACCTTGGAGATTTAAATTAACATAGAACTTGGAAAAGAAAGGAACATTTGTTTAAGAAAACTTATAATAACCTGATAGAACTTGCTGATAAATTAGTAACGGTAAGAAAAAGGTAGTTGAACAGAGAGAATGGTGGAAGAATTTTCTCTGGTAAGTTACAAGTTCTTTTTAAATTTGTAGTTCTGATTTCTTCTCCTTATTTTTTAATCAATTGAAATAAGACTTCTGTACTTCCCATCTAAAATTTTGTTCAAATTAATATATCTTCCTCTAATCTCCTTTTGAATTAAATTATCATTTATCTTATAAATTGCACATAGGTAATAGTGAATTATTTTTCTTTTATACATAAATCAACGTGAACCATTATTTTTGTCGTGTCATAGGGAGAAGACAAATTAAAGGAGATCATACAAGTTAATTAAAGAACCTTAATTAAACCCAACTAGTTCCTATGCTAAGTGATTACAACAAGAAGCTAGTTAGATAAATTAAATCCCCATAGAATTGCCTAATTACAACAAAAAAAAAAAACACCAAAAATTGCGCAAATCATCAGAACAAAAAAAGCTAATCAATAAAAAAATAGCAGTGAGGTTAATTAGAGATATAACTTATTCATGTTTTTTTGTTTCTGGGTATGCATGGATTCACCTATAGATTTCTGTACGTATACATACTTTCTCTTCCATGAAAAAAATTCCCAGTGAAGAACACATACCACTCTTTGAAGTCTAAGAAGGTGAAGAAGAAGATAAACGCAAATTAAAGATCAATACTATACATATGCATATGCATATACATACATGTATATATAGTACTGATCATAATACTTTGCGTTAAATTATTTCTGGAACTTAATTGATTCAGATTCTCTTAACCTCAAGATATCCGAAGAATTATAGTCCAACGTTAATCATATGGCTTGGAAAGCTTCCCTTTCGCTAGTGACGTTCAAAGAAAAATCTCCATCACTCTCTTCCTTCAACTCTTCAATCTTCTCAAGAGCTTCCTCCATATCAAACCTTCTCTCAACATTCTCCTCACAACAACTCAGCCCAATCTTCAAGAGCTTCAGCAACTCGCTCTTGCTATTCTCAATCCCTCCCATCTCGACGTCGAACACCTCGCTCGTCCGCTTCTCGGTGATCATCCCGTTCACCCAGCTCGCTATGTCCGACCGGCCGGCCTTGTGCCTTAGGGTTAGGTAGTTCTCCGGGAATTTCCCTGTCAGGATCTCCAGGATCACGACGCCCAGGCTCCACATGTCGGTCTTCTTTGTTATCCGGCCGAGCTGCGCGTACTCCGGTGACTTGTACGGCATCATCATCTGCTGGGCGTGATCCAAATTGATGACATGAATTAGAGCGTAGTCTGTGAGTAAAGGCTCGTATGATTCGTCTAACAGAATGTTTGAAGATTTCAAATGGCCATGAGGCACCACTAGGCTTGGTAGAGCTGTGTATAGATATGATAATCCCCTCGCTACACCTTTCACAATTTTTAAACGAGTTGGCCAGCTTAAGCTTGGCCGTTCCTTGTTACGGTTACCTGCACATATCAACAATATAGTCATTAATCTCAAGTCCATCACATCAAACATATGCTTCCTCCTGTACTTGTTAAGTAAGTTATTTATGAGAATTTTGTATTACTACACTTTTTCTAAAATACCCATGTAATCGTTTGCATTGAAAACTATGGAAATCCTCTTAATACGTGTAATGGACAGAGATATCAGGAAAATAATTATAAATTTGGGAGATATATAATGAATTAAAGTCTTGCATATTGATAAAACCCCTAACTTGCATTTAAGACTAGAGGGAGGGTATAACTAGTGCTGGTCCCACAAGAAAAGTTTGCTGAAAAATGGAAGCAACCTTTAAAAATGTTGTTATTTGCAAGTAAATACATCTGGGAAATTCGCTGAGAATTCCTTGTTACAAAACTTATTGTCTAAATGTACCTAAAGACACAGGTTTTTTAGTGAGGGTAACTATTCTTTTCAGCTATATATATGTAACATATCTTTAACTATATGCAAATGTTTTCTTTTACACATAGTTGTAGATAAATTGTATGCACAAGGTTAAAAAAAGAGTTACACCGTGCAGCCAGGTTCTTAAACAAAAACTTTCATAAATTTCTTTTGAAACTTTATTGATTAGTGAAATAATAGGACAATAAATGGCAAATAGTTTATCCGAACAAACCCAACAATTTAGAGTACTCATTGTTAATTTTTTTTTTAAAAAATGAAAGAAATTACCTGTACACATATAAATAATAATGCATAATTATTTACCTTTGAACAGTAAGTAATAAAAAATTACTATATACTTTACCATGAAGCTGGCTTGCCAAGCAACCCTTGGGAACAAAGTGAGAGAGCAAGAGTTTCTCTTCCTTCCTATAATAATAAGCCATTAGAGGAAGAAGATTTGGATGAGAGAGACCCCCAAGCCTTGCCATGTGCTCACAGAACTCATCTCTCCCCACATTGTTCATCTGCTTATACCTCTTCACCACCACCGCTAGATCATCCTTCATCACCGCCTTATACGACGATCCAAATGCCGCACTCCCCAGAATCTCAGCCGACGCCTTCAGCAAATCCTGCAGATGAAACCTCTTCTCACCGTCCCTCACAAACACCAACTTCCCCGCTTCCCTTTTATTTGATGATGATATCGATGTCGTCTTCTGATAGCCGCTGTTATTGTTCTGCTCCGAGAGAAGCTTTTTGCTGTCATGTTGTTGTTGTTGTTGTTGGTGGTGGTGGTGGTCGACGATGGTTTTCGCAGCCGGAGGGGCGTACTTCAGTGAAGATTGGCTTTTGAACGTCGTCGTTGAGATCGAGTCGTCGATCACATATCGTCGGCGAGTTCTCAGGCGGGCTATCACTATCGCCGAGACGATCACCACTATGATCAGTAATGTGAGGATTAGGATAAGGAGAATCCTGAGAATTGCTGTCTTTGATTGAGAATCCATGTCCGCGTGAGGGATTGAAGCGCATGGGTTCTGTAGAGGAGGTCCACATAAATGAGCGTTCCCTGCAAATTATATATATATATATAGATATGTTTGATCCAAAATTGATCAAAATTAAACCTAGTGTTTAAGATGAAATGATTATTTTGTGATGATGTACCAGAGAAAGCGAAGGCGCTGAAAGGGGTTAGATTCGCTGGAATTGGGCCTTCCAAGTCATTGTTAGACACGTCGATGAGCTTCAACGTGGTGTTTTGAAAATTAGGGATTCGGCCTTCAAACTTGTTGCCGTCGAGCCGGACGGCAAGGAGGCTAGGGAGGACGGCGAGGGAGGAAGGGATTTTTCCGGTGAGCTGGTTATTTGCCAGATAAACCTTCTTTAACATCTTCATATTTGCAAAGGCGTCGTCGGCGATGTCGCCGGAGAAATGGTTGTATGATAGGTAAAGGGACTTGAGATTCTTGACGCGCTTGATTTCCGGCAAAGGCCCAGCGAAGGAGTTATTCATCAAGCTGATGGATCTTAAATGCGGCATGGAAGCAAGAGCTTCAACGTCAATGTTTCCCATGAGGCCCATGTTCTCAAGACGGAAGCCCCAAACAGTGCCGTTGATGCAGAAAATGCCGACCCAGTTGGGGATATTGCCGGTGCATGGAGGCTTAGGGTTGATGGCCGGATCCCAGCTGCTGAGAGCGACGACATTGTCGAGAGAGCTTCTGAACTTCAAGAGGGCTTCGGTGTCTGAGTAGGACAACGTAGGAGACGACGACGAGAGAAGAAGAAGAAGAGGCAGAAGAAGAACAATATGAGAAGCTGCTGCCGGAACGCGCACAGGCAAAGCAGCGTGCGCGCCCATTAGCAAATCGGCGAAGAAGATGAGAGAGCCAAGGCCCAGGTAATTGCGATGAGAAGAAGCATGTGGTGGTGGTGGCTGGTGCTTCTTTTTCTTTGCTGTTGGTTTTTTTTTAATTTTCTCTGTTTTTTTTGTTTATTTTGGATTGGTTGTGTTAGTTGTGAATTTTAACTTTTAGATTTAAGGATTGGCTTAATTAGAATTGTGTTATGAATTGTTGTGCATGTAAGTAAACCTTGGCTCAACCACTTGGCCGCACTTTCTTTTGTTTGGTTGGTTTTCATACACCTTTAGCTGTGTAAGAGAGATCTCCAAGGGCTGCCTCTTATTTCCTAATGACAACCTTCAACCTTGTCCTTTATTCTTGGATAATGATGATGATTCCTTTTCCCATTATAGATTTTCAATTCTTGCTCATTCTATTCTCCAACACTCTTAAATGTGTGTGTATGTATCAGCTAAAGAGGATTGGGTCTAATGGCGAATTAATATTCAAATCATTGTTGGAGGAAGTATGTATCTATATTTAGTGTTCAAAGTTTAATGGTGTATCGTACAAGATTGTCTTCACTAAAAAATACCTTATGTAGCAAAAAAAATTGCATAGTAAGCTTTAACAAGGATACAATTACAAGTTCATGAAATTTATTCATACATGTTTAAGGAAGTACAACCATTTAGATATACACATTATTGAATGGAATCATACATATAGTCAATATGATACTCCATTAGATTCTAAATGTAGGAGTTAGATAAATAATTTATAGATATTAAGAAAATTATTTAAATTAAATTTCTTTTGTAACAATTAATTTATAGATATAAACTACTTAAACTTGAAGTGAAAGACAATCTTTGACTAAATGACCTTATTTAATGAAAATAAAAATAGGAAACTACTTAAAATGAAATTGAATCTAATTTGGCGCATAAGGATGTCTTTTAGGTAACGTGTTTTGATGCGGTTTCTTTAGTAGCAGCTGGTAATACAGCGTTTTAGGTAATGGTATTTGCAGCAGTTTTAGACATGTGCAACGGTTCTAAAATCACTACAAATACGTGATTTTTGTAAAAAAAATTCAAATTGAAACAAATTAAATTAAATATATTACGTATTTGATTTATTTATTCATTTTCATCAGTTCTGATAAGTGGTAAATTGTTATCTCCTTTGGAAATGTAGTTTTCAAAATCGGTAGGATGGAATGACTCTGCCTTATGTGTCAACTGTTTATCACTATTACTTATGTCATAAAGATCGCTGAGCTTAAGATGAATAACCATGCTCTAATCTCTATGCTTCTCATCTTCCATATAATAAATTTGTTGTGCCTCTGATGCTAAAATATATGACTCATTGTCTTGAGAGTCGCATGTGTAAATGAACTTTGAGAAATTCATAGATGCGATACCCAACTCATCTGTAGTGATTCCACAAGGAGTTGTCGTATTTGTCCAAGAACACTTGAATAACATGAAAGTGAATTGCCCCTGGTAATTTAGTTCGATGTGACCTCCTGTAGAGGATAAATTTTGCCCAGTAAGCGACGTCGACCGTGTTAGGGGTGTTTGCCTCCAACTCTTGGGTCGTCCTTGTCCCATCCTTATTCTTCTGGTTGTACAGGAGATTTCGCCCGTTCTTCCACCCTTCCCCCATCTTTGAGATTGAATAGTCTTTGTGCTAATATCGCACAGTAAATTTATTCTGCAACAAATTCCCACATAAAAGTTAGTAAACAATTCATTAAAAAATAACAATTTTATTTAAAAAATATACACAAATCATACCTTAACTTTCTCTTAAACAGCATTTTTGACACTTTGTTGGACCTTCTTCCAAATCTTAGCGATGATATCAAACTGGCCGAAGTTACCCCCTTGCTTAGCCAGGTAGCGGTTGTAGAGCTGACTGCCTTTCCCCTTGGGCTGCCATGTGATGTTGTCCCATGGTACCAATATCCTCTGCCCAACACTGAGTTGGTGCATATCCCTTAATGTGAGCTTCTTTGTCACCACCGCCCCTATTGGATCTGCACATTTTATTCATTTATTAATATTCAAATAAAATATGTGAATTAAATTGAAAAATATATTAAAATTTAGATTACTTACCCTAAATGTCCACTTCAAAACCAGTGGATCGGCCAGTAGAAGGGCATGAGAATCCTTGCTCCCTGACGATATCATGATCCTCAAAGATCTCAACCTCCTTGACTGAGATATTGATCTCATCAATCTCGAAATCGTCAACGCTAATGTTGTAGGTTTGCTCCACATTTGCATCGGCGCCACTAGTGTGTGGAACCTCAGCCTCGGCCCTGCCAATATCAGGGATATTATCCTCGGGGATCATGGGCTCATTTCCAAGTCTACAATCAGGATCTTTACCAGCCATATGTAAAAAAAGTTGATAATTAAAAAAGTATATCAAATGAAAAAATTACAATAAAGGAAATTATAAAAATAAAATAAATAAAAAATTAAAAAATAGTATAAAAAACTTTAATAAACTAACCTTGAAAATTTTAAACCAAAGTACTTAAAAAATGTGAGAAAACAAAAGAAATTCTGAAAACTTCTTTTGATTTGACTTTTCAAAAAACACAAAAGTGAGGAAATGAGAAAAAAGAGTATATATAAGCATTCAGTTAGTAGCGGTTTGATGAAACCGGTACTAATTAGTAGCGGTTCTTCAGGAACTAAACTAGTTCTTCATGAATTATATCAATTTTATAACATATAGCTCTTTAGGAACTATATCAATTTTGTAGCGGATAGTTCTTCAAGAACTAACATTTATTATTATATAACAATATAAATTTCATGGTTATTTATAGTTTCATAATCAACCAATTTAACATTTTCCAATATATTGATATATATATTTTTCCATATAACTTCCGATCATATTGTAACATTTTCTTATAATTTTGATGTCATTAGAAGGCTTAACTTTCAACTGTCAATCTATCCAATAATATGATCATGACATTATCTTTTTGTATTTCAATAGTACATCATCACTTCCTTCGAGCATCTTTGGACTAAAGATAAAATCTTTAAAAGCTACTAAACTTTGATGTTTGAACATTAAGCTTTTAGGGCTTTGATAATTTTTTTACCATTTACTAGTACTCACAATGCTATTCCGTAAAAGAATTATTATAATAGTAATGTAACTTCAGGTCATTCAATCATAATTACAAAAATATCTTGGCTGCTAGCTATTAAATTAAAATAATAATATAATGAAATAAATTTAGTAAATTTAAATTTGTAATTAAATATAAACAATAATATAAGTACATTGTATAATTATATATAATAATATAAATTATATATAAAGGGATCATGTGTCACTAATATAAATAAATAGAAATGAAACAATAAATCAATATAAATGTAGTAGGATAAATAACACAATATGAATGAATAAGTAACAAAAGATGGAAAATAATAAACAATAACAACAATAATAGTAAATATTATAAATGAGGTTAACAATAAAATAATATATATATATATATATTAGCTATAGAGTTGTGAGCATAATAATAATGACATAACAAGAGGTAACAAAATGAAAACAAATAATAAAGAAAAAGATAAATAGAGACCGATTAAAAGTAAAATATAAAGAAAATGTAAATTATAAGAACAATAAATAAATAATAGTAAATAAATAACATAAATAAATGAAATGTAAATAAAATGAAACATCTTAATATATAAATGTAAATAATAATAGAATTAAAATAATGAAATAAAAAATTAAATAAATAAATGAAGCGTAAATAAAATAATATAATATGACAACATGAAATGTAAACAATAAGAGAATATAACAAATGAAAATGTAAATAAGATACAATAAAATAGAAAATAACAATAATCTCCAATCGTAGTCATGAAACCTAATGTATAAAACAATTGGTAAAAAGTGTCACATTCAATTTCATATGATGGCTAAGATTATCATTGATAGATTATATAAAGATATGATAAAAGAACATAGAAGAAAAATGTTAAGACAACGATAAGAAAATACGCCCTTAATAGAGCTTCGTGCTGATAACGTGCTATGAAAATATGAGATTTGAGACTGGGAGGATGAACAAACAAGAGAGAAATTGTATAGAGGAGAGGAACAATTCTTATTCATCTTTTTCTACATCATATATATTACATATCTTCCATATATATAGGCCTTCAACTCAACTAATGTTACATAAAATAAATACAAATATCAATTCCCATAAGTACACAATATGCAACCATTACATAAAAACATCTAAACGTTATTCATGAGAGAAGTTATTAGGAATGGAATATGGAAGGCCAATATTTTATAGACATCCACATATATAATGTTTATAACAATATATAATTTATTGATTGAATTTTGGAAAGCAGCGTTTGAGTTCATGTTTATTACAAATGACATAATTTATTTATTGAACTTGGGAAGGCGACGTAACACGACTGCGATATTCAGCAAGAGCCCAAAGTGGGAAAATATTTCTATACATTGGATAATGAAGCATGCAATTCTTCATGAATACGCCAGTAATTTCCTGAAAATAATGAAGTCACAACCATTATTATATTGGTTCACAACCAAAATAATGAAGCATGCAATTCTTCACAAATGCTAATAATAAGTGAAAAGGTACAAACTTGTTGTGGCCAGTCTTCGTTCTCCAGTTGAGCATTGATTAAGACTCTTGCTACACGATGAAGAGGGCTTGGATCTCTCTCAACCTTCCAATAAAATTTGATTTTATCTTCTTTTTTTTATTTTTATAAATTAACGCTAAGAATAAAAATTGCTATTTACAATAAAGATTAAATAGAATCACCTGCCCAGTGTATATTAGAGCCATCATGGCCCATGCTGTCTGTACCACATTTGATCTATTACCTTCAAGGGGAACATATTTCTGCGTCGTGCATTTAAAAAATCATAAGAAGTGACTAAAAGGACAAAGAGTAGCTACTATAGGGATATAAAAGGGAAAATCAATTATTAAGCTCCAATGATTTTACCTTATACATGCTACTTTAATTAATTCACGAGAATAAAAAAATGACCATTAACTTATTTAATATGTTCTAAATTGAAATGTTTTTATTACATTAGTACTCTTATTGAAGAATTTGGATGAGATGAGCATTAACTAACAAAATTGGAAATGAATATTAATTGTAAGGAGGAAAATACAAAATGCGCATTAATTATCATGTAAGTAATTTATACTTTTAATTAAGTCATTCTTCTGGAAGTGATGCAGATAGAAGGAGTATTAGTTTCTATATTAATAATATACTAATATGTAAGAAAAACAATATTAGAGACTTATATGCTCTAACTTATAATACCTAAGGAATAATTTTGCCAGATAGATCTAATAGCATTAAAATAAACCATACAGTTATACATGCAGGGAAATGATCTTGACTATAATGATTTTCTTAAATAAATAAATTTTATTCCATCATTTTATTTTTTAAAAAGCCTCTTTTGTTTTGTGAAAACTTATGTCACTTAGTCAACATCCATAAAAAATAACAAGGATTAATGACTATAATAACCGAGGGAAAAAACTTGATGTAATGGCTAAATTTGCTTAATGAATAAATATTTCATAGTTAAAATTCTTGTAATTGTTATATATATATATATATATATTATATTAATGATTACTTTATAGTTAGTTCCCTTTTTTGGACATGAAAGATAGCTCTCTACCTTTTTTGGACATGAAAGATAGCTCTCTCCCCAGCCACCATCATCCCTTTGTGAATTGATGAGAAAGTTCACAGCTTTAAGAATGGCAAGACAATTATTGTAAGTCTCTCCAGCAGCAACAAGGCCTCTTAATGCAAACCAAGTCCCATAAATGAAGCAAACACCCCAATTGCCATACCATGCACCTTCTTCTGTTTGTGTCTCTTCAAGAAACCTCACAGCCTTCTCAATAAAACTTTTAATCTCTATCGTTCTATGTGTTGGATACAGCTTTGAGAATAACACTAATGCCTGTATCGCTGATCCTGTACATTCTACATATTCATGTTCCACTACAATGTCTTCAAAAAATTCTGTAGGATTCTGACTTGTTCGCCTTATAGCTTACCGCAAGCGTACGGGTCGCAAGTAGTATAAAAATATCGTTCCCACGAGGACTAACGCATAAACGAGATAATTAATGTAATTATGTAATTAATTAGGTTGAGCGAATCAATTGAGTAATAATATCCTAAAGATCTACCAAATTCTCGAAAACTAACACTAAAATGAGAGAAACAGACTAGAGTTTTAATTCAACGATGAGAGATGCCTAGGATTATTTTTCACCAATGCAATTC
>JANTPZ010005209.1:0-15912 GCA_025593235.1 Vachellia pachyceras | reverse complement strand
GCTCAGATCGCGAGTTTGAAAACAGATATGAGGCGACATCATCCTCAGAGGGTTGGCCGCAACAAATAGAGATCGCGGGTTCGAAAATCTGAGAGCTGAGAATTTGGGACAATGCGAACTGGAAGGGTGAGAATTTCGGCAAGTAGGAGAGAGAAGGGCGTTAGACAAAGCAGAAGTTGCCATTGTTGAGCTTCACCGAGCGTGCTTTACTTGCTTTGGGTCTTGGAACTGTTATAGATATAGTTGCATTTATGGAAGGTGAAGGTAGGAAGGGAGAGAGAAACAAAAGGGAACGAGAAACTGTTTACCTTTGAAGTTCGACGGAGATTTCAAAGTGGGCAGATAGTCGGCGACGGTAGCTCACTTCGAGCAAAAACCGACTGACCTCTATCCGGTTTGCAATGGAGAAGGAAAGGGGAGTAATTTCAGTGACAAGGCTACTATTGTCTTTTCATACAAAAGTTAGAATCCATTTCTCAGACGTACTTTTAAATTCCATATCCATTTCCAAATCCATCTCCATTTCCATTTCTATTTCAATCAAAATCAATTCTGCGTACTAAACGGACCCTAAAAAACAAAAATGATGATATTAAGAGGCAAGAGTAACAGTGGTTAAAAAAATATTATTGAGCTCCAAGCTGGTTAATAAAAATACTGAAAATTACTAATAAACCCTCAGGATAACACGCCATCTATGCTTGCTTTAATAAAAATATTTCAATTTTTTTATATCATATTTCATAAATTTCTCTTCACCATTTGTATCTCTCCATAATCAATTATAATAGATATTTATGATATCCATATGAAAAAACAATTGAAACATCTTCATTAAAAATAGCGCGGATGATATGACACTCCGAGAGTATATGAATATTTTTGGGAAATACAAGCCTCGATCACTTCAAAATTTTGGAAAATTATGTAATTTAAATAATCTAACAGAAAAAATGATACAATTAAATATGTTAAATATAATTGTTTCTTAGGAAAATGACGCATAAAGTACCTCGAAAGTAGTTAATCCAAGAATGATGATTCGAAATTTGAAAAGCCTAGAGTGATGATAGTTCCTCACGCGTCTTTAGACAATTTTAAAGGAAATTATCTGCATCCCCTGTAATCATGATGAGACGTGTTCAGTTTTGGTAGGAGAGTCTAGAAGTTGAAAGATAAAAATTGTATTTTAACTAGGTCTTTTTAAACCGGGAAAAATTAAGTGCAGTTTAAAAGGACCTCTTTACATCGTACTTAATTTTACCCGGTTTAAAAAGACCTCTTTAAAATATAATTTTTATCTTTCAACTCCTCGACTCTCCTGTCAAAACTGAACATGTCTCATCGTGATTACAAGGGCATTCAGATAATTTCCTTTAAATTTGTCTAAAGACGCGTGAAAAACTATCATCACTTTGACTTTTCAAATTTTGAATCATCATTTTGGAATTAACTACTTTCGAAGTATTTTATGCGTCATTTTCCCTTGTTTCTTTTATATTATGGAAATAAATACACAAATCTACATAATTGAATGCAACTTAGCTTAGCTTGGCCCAACTAAGAAATAATCTGAAAATAAGAATGAAGATACCTATTCTTAACAAAAAAAACATTTTGGAACTTTAAGAAAGCTTAGTTTAACTTTTGAAATGTCAGGAAAATTGAATGCAACCAAAATAAAAATTACATAATAAAGTTTTATATATTATGGCCTATTTAATCAATGTTGGGTGTTACATAATCCTCATCAACTTTGGCATAGAAGTTTTTGTTAATAGCGTAATAGTAAAAATAGCAACTTGAATTTCAATCTGAAAAAACAAAACTTAAGAGGTTAAATTAAACTTTTAAATCCCATTAAGGTTTTTTTTTGTATATTTTAGTTAAATAAAACTTAATCACCTTGCCTTCTTAGTAAAATTACGGATATCTCAGTTCTTCCATATTAAGTTATTATATATATATATATATATATATATGAAATTGGTTTCTTACAATATAATAAATAGATAAGTTAAAAAAAGCTCCAAATCAACTCTTCTCTTCCAAGTAATTTCAGTCCACATTCTTCATTTTTCTTTCAGTGCATTGATCCAATTATTTATTGCCTCTATTGTGTTCACAATTAGTGTGTGTGTGTGTTCATATATCTTACATTTTTGTTATAATAATTTTTTGTTAATAATATCACTAATTAAATTAAAAATATGTTCTCATGCCTCAAAACATTAAAATAGAAAGGAGAGAGATAAAGCTCCCTAATCGTTTCCTTGCAGGCAAGCTTCAAGGGCATGTTTGATTAAGCTTAAAACAAGTATCTTCAATCGAGATAAACATGATAAAATTTGATTAAAGTGGTACTTCAAATAATCACCTTAAGAAATATTTTAACTTATATTCATAAACTTCTTGAATTAATTTTTTTAAAAAATGATCCCTTTTTGAAGATCAATTTTTTTAAAAAAATTAAAAATAGTAGTAAGAGAGAGTTTGGATCAATATAATTTGGAGTTTAGTGTAATTGCTAAAGGTAATATTAAAAACTGTTGTATCTGTTTTTATTAATACATATTAATTCATTTGAAGCGAATTTATATTTAGAATTAGATAGAGTAATTGATTGTATATTCATGTGATTGTTTAGGGTTCTTAATTACTAAGCTTTGGATGCTTTTCCATAAGGCTAAACGTCAATAGGTTAAAGCCAAACCATGTGCAGATAAAAAACCAGAGAGTAAATTTGCAAAGTACAAACTTAGAAAAATATCAATCCATAGTTTTTGAAATTATAGTTTCGTTTCATTGGCAAGTCAAATTGGTTCTTTCATAGTACAACTATTAAATTAAAATGCATTCATTTTGTTGGTTAGAAGTTATGTTCATAATTAATGAGCGTTTTATCATTGTCATTGAAAGCATTTGAAAAATTCGTTGGGAGAAAGGAGTTACAACTTTCGAGATGATTTTTATGAATTTTGAGATAATTTTTACAGATTTCGAAATTATTTTGTGTTGGCTTGTATGCACCATTGAAGAAATGAGTTCCCAAACAAGCATGATAGGAGTTAAATCGACGTTTCTGTTTAGTGATATTTTTACCATGTCAAACTCAAAGGTATCTTAATTATTATAATTAATGCACTGGTTTTATTTTTATTAAAAATGTTTTTAAGTCACAAAATAATAATAGTCACTTTCATTCTGTGTGATAAACAAAATATAAAAATATGAATCTCTTACCTCTAGAGTAAGAATTCAATTTTAGTTCAATAAAAAAATAAAATGATTAGGATATTATTTAATTACAACAAAAAAGGGCATGAGTTTTTTCACCAAGTACATATATGAAGGTAGCAAGTTTAAATATCATTGCGGATATGATGACCTTGTTAGTATTATCTTATTTTGAGTTACTTAATAGAGTTTCAGGTAAATATGTGAAAGAGGTTTTCTTTCAATTTAACTGAAATTATTTTTTTAAGAATTTAAGCTATAAGTTGGTTTGCCCATATAAGATTTTTTTTTAAAAAAAAAGTTTAAGGACCAAGCAGCACAAGTTAGATAATTAATTTACAAAGATTAAAAAAAATCAGATAGTTGCAGTGTTTTGCAACACTTTTATACTTTATAAACACATTTCAACAGTATTTTTTGTAAAACGAGATAATCTCCCTCACATATTTACCTCGACTTACGTAAAAGTACTTCTCTGCCGTGTTTTCAAACGAGCCCATTTTTGTGCTTTCATATTTGAGATTTATAAGCACGTACATAAGACTTAGAGAGGGAGCTGGCTAGCTACGTGATAAATTCTTTAAATTATTGCTAAGTCATCCATGGCTTTTTCGTTAAACGAAAGAGGCTGTCCTCATAAAATTTAACCTACATTTAGAATTTATTTAAAACCATACCTTCAATTGATTAATTAATTAATTAAGACAATGTGTATTAAAGCTACATATGTGAAATGAAATGAAATGGAGGGGAAAAAACAGAGACAAGAGGAAAGTGGAGGTGGTACCAGGCTTCTTCAGAAGCCCATCCGTCCATTTGGCATGAACTTGATTAGTTAGGAGGGCCCAGCCCACACTTGCCACCAATGGGCCTAAAGCCCACAGGTTGAACCGCGAAAAATGTCTGGTAAGGCAACTGGATTGTGATCCATTTGAGTCAACCCACTGTTTCTCTGACCTAATCAACATCACAGCTTACAGTGCCATTTTATGTTGATAATATTTCTTATTTAACTGTCGTTTTCTATTTTGTTTTATACTATGAAATTATTTTTTTTCGATATTTTATTCTGTATATTGAATGAGCTTGAAAAATTAATCAAAATCATGATAAATCAAATTCAAACAAAGATAAGAACATTGGTGGGAATGTCAAGAAACGGATCATTGGACGAAAAGAGTCGTAGGAAATATGTTTTAGACTGTATCCATGAAAATTGAATGGTCGGCCGACAAACAATACCGAAGTAAAACGTAAGTTTTTAAAGACCTATTATATAAATAAATGGAGCTTTAAAAGAAAAAATTTCACATTCTGTGTGAGTCTGTTCTCATATTTTGGATGGCTTCTTATAATGAACTATAAGAACCAAAAATCTTAGAGAAATTTGCCTTTGTTTGAAAATTAAGTTCATACAAGTTTGATCCCCAAAATTTCCTCATTTTGATTTTAATCCATCAAGGGGTAAAATGGTCCAATTTTAATAATCATAAATCTTGGACTTTCAAACCATAGGTTTGGGTACATTAGAGGCCAAAATGATTAATATTTTACTAAATTATAGAGATTAATATTTTAAACATAATATTCGGCAAAAAAAAATATTTTAAACATAATAAAAGGCTAAAATCTATAATTTGAAACTTGAGGAATTAATATCAAAATGTGTGCCAAATTGATGGCCAAAGGATTGCACATCTGTACTACCTCCAATTTTAATATAAGCGACAGTTGAATTTAATTAAGAAAGTTAGTTAATTGATAAAATTATCTTTATTTTCTAAACTGATATATAATCTAATGATACATATAAGTAATTTATAATATATGTTGTCATTAAATAATTTATTTAGATTTTTTTAATTCCACAATAAAAAATTGGGTTTATATTAAATATCATAAGTATTATTAACCATTGAAATTTTTGTCGCTCTTAAGTATTTAAATTTAAGCATTAATACTCTTACTTTGTATATATAAAAATATAAAAAATTAATATGTTAAAGATATTTTAAGCATACCCTTATTTATGAGTGAAAGAAAATGGATAGGAAAAAAATGAAATTTACATATAATTAATTAAAGGTAAAAATAAAAAAGAACAATACATTATCCCAAACATAATAACATAACTTGTTATTTATGAAGCCTCATATGTGAGCAAATATTGGTTATAAAAAGAACTGGAGTAATTATTAAATAATGAGTTATGAGTAGTAATAAAATTCTTACATAGGTATTACTTGTGTTGTGGGCAATTTTCCCTAAATCTTAACCCCTCAAATAGCAATAGGATTAATTAAAATTGCAATTATTGCTTGATTATACTTAGTCTTTTTTTTTTTGGTGAAGATATACTTGTAGTCTGTGTTGCCTCACAGCAAACTTTTTATTGTACTGGTTTGATAAAGACTCCCAACAGAGCAGAATCTGTGCATTTGGATTTGGTTGATTCTAGAAAATCAATCAATTAATATTTCCGGAAAGTCTTGGAATTAACTGGATATTAAGTATTGATTACCAGAAAACTCCACCAACTTTCTTTTCAAGTGAAAACAAAAAACAAAACAAAAAAATCCCAGGTGGGCTTCAAATCGCAGCAACTACCATCCCTTTTCTTTTCTTCCGTTTAAATGATCATCACCTGTATTCTGTTTCTGAGAAATCAGACTCAACAGACTACCAAATGGAATCCCCAAAAATTGATATTACACAATCCTTGCAGGAATCAGATTCCATCCAAGACCAAGAAAAACAAAAATTCAAACACTTGTCTGGTCTGAATCTGATCTAGAAAAATTATTTACTACTGCATCTTTCTACCATCATCTAGCAGTACAATTGCAGAATCCTGGTTTTTTCCCTCTCATCCTCCTCCTCCTTCCTTCCTACTCTTCCTGATCATCACTGTTGATAAGATCTGAGAAAGAAGAAAACAAAAGACAAAATATATAGAAGGCTCCCTCTAACCTCTCTAACCTATTTACAAGTCACAGTCTCCATCTCCATCATTGTTGTTGTTGCTGTTCTTCTTCAAACAACCTCCTCCTTGTTTCTCTCCTCCAACAAGCTTCTTATTATTCGCCCTCAGACGATTCACCAGTCTGTCCAATGCTTCCTTCATCCACCAGTGTTGACACACTTCTCTTGCTTCATCAACACTCATCTACACCCAATCAAATCGAACCCAACACAAATTATCAAAAACAATTCTTGAGGATGAGCTTTAACCATATTTCAGATTGATCATCACTTACCCAGATTCTTTGACGGAAGTTCTGCTCAGGCCAGAGTTCAAGTTGTTCTTGAACATGGAGAGGGAACATGTAGCCTTCATAGAAGGTGTCATGGGTTTTGCTCTTGAAGCTCCACTTACCCAATTTACCCTGAAACGAACCAGAACACAATTTTTTACTGGAATCAGATTAACAGGTTCATTGATGAATCATGAAGCAGAAAGAAAGCAAAAAGGGCTTTGCTTTTCTTGTTTTCTGTTTGTTTGCTTACCCCAACAATGCCTCTCACTCCTGCTTCTTCAATGGTTTCTCTCACAGCAGCCTCCTTTTTGGATTCGTCTAACTCCCAACCTCCCTGGTTTTTCAGTCAACCATGTTATTACCAATGCAAATCAGGAAAATAACAAAACATAATGATGATGTCTCATTTGGGCGTCAATTATTGACTAACACACATATTTGTAATAAGGTAGGTCGGTGTAAATTAAAATACCTTAGGAAATAGCATCCCTTTGCCTTTCTGTGAACTGATTACCAGAACTTCTAATCCTTCTGAAGCCTCCATGGAACCTTGCTCCTCCATCTTATATCTGTAGGGTATACACCTGCAAATAATTTCAACCACAGGAAAAAAAAGCATCAGTCACAATTGATTCGTTTCCCCACAAAAACCCCGTCACCGCAGAAGCGAATCCACACACTTAGGCATGCCCAGCGCCTCCATTAGTGTGAGGAAACCCAAGAGAAAGGTGAAACCTTTAACTCCTACAGTTGTCCTCAAGCAGATACCCACAAAACCCAGAAACCCAAGGCCATGAAAGAATCAACTAAACAATGTATGAAGAATCCGGCGATAGGGTAGAGAGACTAACCCGACGACTTGGCGGCGACCTTTCCTGTAACGCTGCAATTCGCGGCCGGTGCGAGAGACCAATGCGACCACATTGTCTTCGGAAACCAGAGCGACCATTTCCGGTGGGAAGAAGAAGGAGCTGGTGGGGGTGAGAGAGACGAGTGGATAGCGTGAGAGAGAGAAGCGGAGGGTGGCCCCCTTTTAATAATGGGGAAAGAAGCGGTTAGGAGAAAGCAAAAGATGAGGTTTTTCCGGAAAGATTGAAAAAGGAAAAAGCAAAGCCTGTGGGACCCACCACAACATTGCATGCAGGCCTTTGACAAGTGTGGCTGATGTGTCACCTCCCTTCCTATGTGGCTCTCGTTTTTTCCCATCGTTAATTACTACTGAGATATTTTTGGACACTTTCAAAATGTTGGCAATGCCCCTCTGAGCTATTTATTCATACAATCTGCACTGATCATATTTTAATTATTACTATATTTTTTTATCTCCTATCTCATAAATTTTTTTTAATTATCTCTCATTTTATTATCGACTATAATATATATGTGTGGGATCAACGAAAAATAATTAGAGTATTTTTATTAAAGAAAATATGGATGATATATTACTCACAAAGTATGTAAAATATCTCATTGGCATATAATATCTCTTTCATTTTGATCCGCTTGTAATCTTGTATTGTTAACATGTACCTCTTTGATAAAATAAACCATAAAAAACATAAAAACAAGATTTAAACCGTGCAAGTGTTTTTATTTAGTTTATTTTTAATTTAGATATAAAATCATATTAAAAAGATTAACATGCAAGTATGCTTTGTAGATGTGAGATTTAATCTCACTCAAGTTTGAAGAATCATTATTTTTTATTAAATGAAGCTAATTATGTTAAGATTGGGGACTGAAAATTTATTTTATAAATTTGAAAAGTTAAAATGAAATTTGATGCAAACCAACCTAGATCACCAAAAGTATGCTTTAGGCTAAAAAGATAACTTTGCAAATGTTAATAGTCTTTTAAGTAATTTCAACAATTTATAGGTGAAAAGTGATTTGAAAAATATTTTTAAAAAATTAAAAAATTTCAATAAAATGGTAATATTAGTTGTTTAAAAATGGATTAATTACTTTTAAAAATTCACTATTGTTTTAAGTAATTCCTTTCAATATAATAATAGCTGCAATTACAAAGGATCAATACCAATATAAATGTTGGCCAAAAAATACCAATATAAATGTTGGCCAAAAAATACCAATATAAAAATTTTATAAAATTATTAACGAGAGGATTAAGCAAATCTTAAAAAATTATTACGCATGGGTATCTTATATCAGCTTGGAACCGATTCAAGTTTGTTATCCAAAACAAACATATTGCGATGTTATTTATAAGACTATACTTAACTCAATAAATAAATGAGAAGGAAAATATATCATCTCATAAATATATAATGTCAAATTCTCCTATCATCGTCTCATATGATCATGTGTTCTGTTTTCTATAAACCCACATGAAAATAGGATATAGAGTCACTTGTTATTAGAAAATTTGATATATAAGTAATTTTATTATCCTTTAATAAATCATAGGTTTTGCTATAAGATTTAATGTATATAATGTGACACATAGACACGGGCAACACGTCTGACTACACCATTGTTCCCTTTTTCAAAATAATTCATCAACAAAACAATCATTAATATATAATACCACTAATTCTTAATATAAAGAATAAATAACTAATTTCAAGAGATTGAGAAGACCATGAAGTTATAAACTATAGTACTTAATTGCACCATATATTGCACAATCTCTCTAAAATGTTTATATACATTATCGATTTATATATCAACTTATAAGTGATGCAAATTAGTTGGAGGAAAGTAATAAATATAAATAATTTATTTCATTTATTTAACCTATTTAATTAATCAATCAATTGAATATTAAGGAATAGAAATAGTGTGTATGTATTATAAACCATGATCAGAAGATTTCATCAATAGTGTTCGGACTTGATTGATGGCTGAATAATAGCAAACATGGAGGATAAAGTATCAATTTTGTATAGAATTCTTCAATAATAATTTTAAAATGAGTGGACCAGAAATTAATTTAAACAAATAATGCGATATTTTTTATTATTAACATCATCTTCATTTTTCTACGATTATGAAGAGAGAAAAAAACTGTGTGTATGGCCGGGCATCCTTGTTATTCCTTACTTTTCGTTTTCATGGCATCTCTTTCAAAGTACTTTATTGATGCATGGACCAAACCATAAAATGTTTGGAGGATGTGATGGCGTGTCAACATAATTTCAAAAATTCTTGCATCAATTTTTTAAAAAATAAAAGGCCTAAGAGTAAAATAATTACTCAATATAATCCAACCATGATTAATGGAGAAGTTGAGATGTATAATTAATTTATAGATATTAAGAAAACACGAAAAGTGCATTGATTTTTTCTATTTTTTTCACATGACAGCGAGAGTTTAAGATAAAAAAGTTATTAATCTGGATGATAAATATATTGAAATATATTATATTTAGTGTTGAAGCAAATTCATGTGCTTCATTAATCAGTGCATGAGGTTTTATTCAGTTATTATTCTCTTTTTTTTCAAGTTTTTATGTGTAATTTTGGAACAACATTACAACATCTGCACTACTCTTTGGGAATATCGAATAAAGCAGAACCAAAATCACTATGCCGTAAATAAAAGACAACCACAAACAAATTTATTTAAATAAATGTCATAAAAGTCACTTTTAGTTGAAAATAATTTAAAAATAACGAATCTCATTAAATAATATATATTTATTATTTTATATTATGATAAAATTAGAGAAAAATGAAATAAAAGTAATTATAATATCTCATGTCGCTATTTGAAATTTTTATGTTTAGGTCATGACTTGGAATTCATTTTGAGTAAAAGAAGCTTTTTTTCATTCTCACCCTAATACATTTTGCTTTCCTTTTGTTCCAAACACTCATGAAATGCATTTCATTAAAAGTATAAGCTACTTTTTTCAACATAATTTACAATTTACAAGGTAAGCATGTAAAAAATTGTTATGTTGACACGCCTAAACATGCTAGTTGAACGCCATCCCAAAACTGGCCCAAAATACAATCATTTAACATGATAATTATGATAAATCTTGTACTAACAGCTTTTTAAAAGTAGTGACAAATGGGAATTCTTCCCGTGATATAAAGGACTTAAATGTTAATCTTCCTATTACAAAAAGGAAAACTTATTTGTTTGTAATAATATTATTTTTTAATTTTCAATTTGATATATATATATTGTGTGTGTGTTTTCCTATTGATTAAATGCCTAAATTATACTTTGTTGGCAGCGTTAACTCTTATACAGAGGCTAACCATGTTAACAGAACAAAGTTACAAGAGTTAATGGTATAGTAAAAACAAAATTAATAAATTAATTAAGAGAAAAACACACATATATCAAATTGAAAATTGAAGAAAAATATAGGTAACAACAAATATGTTTTCTCTTAAAAAATCCAAATCGTTTTATTTAATTTCATTATAATTTTTTATATAATTATTTGACTACGTTAAATTTAAGTATTCTTAGGCTCAATTGGAATAGTTCTCCTGAACATACTATCTGTATTTACACATACTTAAACTCATGCCAGTTTGTTGATTTCATTATTATTGGTCACCTTTTTTCTTTTTGAAAATACAACTTTTTGCTCTCAAAATTTCATTTAATTTGCAGTTAGTTTCAAAGCGCACAGTTAACGTATGTTGATTATGCTTTTCATCTTTTAAATATCATATAAATGTCACATAAATTTCACCCAAAATCTGGTATTTCTTAATTGTTTTTTAATTACAAACCATATGATTAGATTTATTCAATATTTTAAAATTATTTACTGAATGTTTATATGGCATACTGAAAACATGATAACCATTTACTTGATATTTTAAAGTAATGTGGACTGAATTATTACAGGTTTTAAACTTATAAAAGAAATTGCAAAGTAGATAAAACTTTGAAGATTAAAGGTTTTGAAAATTAAATTAAAGAAGCACTAGATAAAAAATTAATTTATAAGATGAAATAAATCAAACAATAAAACAGAGGTGCTTATATTTTTAGCTCTTGCCGACATCTTGCTTTGAGCTCTTCTAATAGCATGAACATCAATTCAGGGGTGGATCTATAATAGATTTCTCGTTTAACAAAAAGAAAAGTTTAAAAATTAAATTAGAAGGACTAAAGTATAAATTTAGTTCTTTAAATTTATATCAAATTTTAATTTGATTTCTTAAATTTAAAAAGTGTGTTTTAAATCTTTTATAGTTAACATCATTAATTTTACTTAACAGAAAATGATAATTCAATCACCATTTTATAATTAAATGATATTAAAATATACTTAAAGATTGACTAATCAATATATTCTTTACATTTTAAATTTTAACTATATTTAATTACATAATCACTATTTGAATTTGTTGAGTTACCATTTTTGCATTTATATTCAATTGCAATTCTACATAGTGAGCGATCATCTAGGCTAATACTACCTCAACCTTAAACCATTGATATAATCATGTAAAAGTTATATAACTAATTTATAGATATTAAGAACGTTCTTTCTATTATTTATTTATATTAAATAAGTTATGATTTTCTTAAAATATCCTATTTTAATATGTGTACTAGAATTACCCTCATGTGTGGCCAATACTTTGGAAAACAATTATATAACCTTGAAAAATAATAAAATTTGTATTATATTTGGAATCAAAACAAATCTCTTAATAACTTCTAGATTTAATTAATTTAGATCGAATTTCTACACGTGACCTTTGAAAATATAATAAAACATCACCTCTTCAACTAACAAAGCTTGAAATTATACTATGTTTGAATTATATATCGTACAAATTAATCCAATTCATTGAAAGAAAATATACATAGGTACAAACTCGTCTTGGCGAGAAATTTGAAATCGAGATTCTTATTAAATATTACAAAAAAAGTAAAATTATGAGCAAATATTATTACATATATAGGATTTATACATATATGAAATTTTACGAGTTCGTTTAATATGTGAATAAAGATAGTATTTTATAATTATATTGCTGCCTTACCTTGTTGTTTTGCACATAGCACTTGAAAAATGATTATTTTTTTGACCTTTTTCTTTGTCCTTCGTTTTTTTTTTCAAGTCGATGTGCTTCAAAGAAAGATATCTTGGAGAGAAATTTCAGGTTGGAAATTGAAAACGTAATTATAATTAGAAACGTTGAAAAATATTTGGAATAGTAGATACTATGTATTTGGAATATCGAAGAGTGCAATGTATTCAACTTAATTCGGTAAACCAAAATATATAAAGCGTATTGACACAGCCAATTTTGAATTTGACTGCTTATGTTATGTGGTTAGTTTTTGGACGGCGATAATTTTTTTACTAACAAATAGTAAAAAAAAGTTAAAGTATAAGTTTAGTCTTTTAACTTTATATTATATTTCAGTTTGATCTCTTAAATTTAAAAATGTATTTTAGTTATTTATTATTAACACTATTAGTTTTATTTAACGAAAAATAGTTGGTGATTATGCAATTAAATGCTGATAAAATATGGTTAAATTTTAAAATATAAAAAAATATTTTCAATAATCAATATTTTAACATCATTTAATCGCAGAACAGTGATTCAATCAACATTTTTCCTTAAGTAAAATTAACAGTGTTAATGATAAAACATTAAAAATGCAATTTTTAAATTTAATGGACCAAATTGAAACTTAATGTAAAATTAAATGATTAAATATACACTTTAACTTAAAAATTATAAGAAAACAAGGGAAAATAATCGTGAATCTTGTTATAAATACTGCCTCTCGATTCACTAATTTGAAATATTATGGAGGTTAAATAAATTACTTTAAACTATTTATATTTATCATTTTACTACAAATTAACTAACTTAATTTATATATTGATATAGAACGTAATAATATACATACATTTCAATAAGATATACTATAATTAAATAATTTATTTAATTTTTTTAGTCTCGTCAACTAGCTAATTATATCTTAAAGATTAGAATTAGTATTGAATATTTCATTGTCAAAAAATGTCAACAACACCCGTAAAATGTGATACGTACGTATGCGTTTTATGTACTTAAAGTAACTCATGAGTGTTAATAATATTTAATTTTTCTTGAGATATAAAAAATAATTTAATGTTTCTCCTCGTATATGCGTTTGTGTCTATATCATTTTATGAAGCTTAATTAGTCGACTTAAATTGACTTAACTTGTGTATGTGATTCGGATTAACTCCTAAATTAGTATAACTAGTTAATTAGATTATGGCTCCGTTTGGATAGCCCGTTAGGAAAACGGACACAGATTCCGAGGCAGTTTATGTGAGAGGAAAAGTGTCTCGGTAAACGCACCCATTGTGCCAACAGACTTACCAAATGGAGCTTATATATCTGGGGTCTGTAAATTGTATAAACTATGAAATCATGTAAACGTGAAGTACTCGCTCGTCATATATTTTGCGAATATACATGACGCGGCTTTATATATTCAATGACATCCATGTATATATTAAAAATAAATAAATTATTTAATTATAACACATATTTTAAAATAATTATACTTATCATTAGATAACATATCAGTTTATAAATAAGATAAATTAATTTTAAAAAAAATAATAAATATATCAGTTAATTAACTTCATTACTCTCCTAAAAAATAAATTACCTCTTGTATTAAAAAACAAAGGTAGCGTATAGATCCACGTACCACAAAAAAACACGCTATATAAGTTAAAGTGTGGTCTCCATATATATATATATATATATATGAGTCTCACATTCAAAACTAAACTATATTGACCTAATTCGGTCAATTACGTGCTCGAATATGACGTGTGTGTGTGTTTAAGTATAAATTTATATACTTTTTAAAATAATTAAGTGTTAATCAGGGATGCCTCCCAAGGGATTGTAGGGGTCAGTCGGTGGTTTGATATATATATATATATATATATCTGTGTGTATGCAATTTGGGTTACGTTGCAAAGACAAAGAGATATTCACAATTATTTAAGAGAAAAGAATTGCGCAAATAACATTATGAATGACGTTGGCCATGTCTTAGTGCACTTCTCTTTCGGCAAACAAATTGATTAAGTAACAACAACGTAACTTCTTAGAAAGAAAGTATGTCTATGGGGTGAACATTAAAACCAGCGATATATATATATATATATATATTTGTAGTTGAAATCCTTACGTCAAGAGGCTATAAATTTGGTCGAATCAAACCAACTTGAGGATCGTGGAGCAACGCCTTTTTAATGTTGTTTTGAATGTTTTTAAACAGAGTAACGTTAACGGTCAACATTAATTTCTTAAGAGGTAATAGGTCTATTTGCATTAACATTATAAAAACACGTTTGT
The DNA here is from genome assembly GCA_025593235.1 of Vachellia pachyceras. Lineage (NCBI taxonomy): Eukaryota > Viridiplantae > Streptophyta > Magnoliopsida > Fabales > Fabaceae > Vachellia > Vachellia pachyceras. Next base: position 1,090 of record JANTPZ010005209.1, on the reverse strand, counting down.
GCACATTGAGATATAACTAATATTATCAATCCAAGCGAGCACACTGTTGATTTTTAAACAAAATAATGTAATACTACTATATTTTGAAACTTTTGGAGTGGTATTACTATTAAAAAACTTGCGAAACAACATTTTTCATAAGAAAAAATTTTTGGAACAAATTTACACTCCAATCATAACTTCACCCTCATTGGAATAATGTAAATCAAATGGCTGTCGTTTAGGATTAAATAGTTGGCCTTGTTAGAGTTTTAGTGCATGAGTGTGTTGAAAGAAGTTTTGTATTTCTCAAAATTGGAGAAGCATTTGTACATACTAAAATTTGAGTCGTCCGAGCTAATGAGAGAGTTAAGAAGAGCTTTAGAAGTGACCATTAGCTGATTTTAATGACAATTAAATGATTTAATTTTATCAAACAAAGTTTTGAAAACGCCCTTTTAATATCATTAATCCATGTTTAATTAATGGGAAAATCAACCATAGGTTCCAAGGAAGCAAAAAAATCAGTAAATGGTCCCAAAGAATCTCACAATTGCTGTCAGGTCTCATGTGACCTTTTAATGGTTAATTGTGTTTTGTCAAAGTCCAAACTGCCCTTCACTCATTTAAAAGACAGAGAAATGAAAACAGGGAACAAACTGAGTGCATCTTCAGCTTTAATGGCTGAGACGCTAATGGCGGAGACTGAGACGTCCGCTTTTTCGGGCTGTTTTTATCTAATTCAGTACCTTATCATGCAGCTCCAACTGTGCAGTTAATGACTGGTTCCCAACAGACCAAATCTACTACTGAGAAGTTCGGGGGGCATATTTTACAGGCATTTGAATCTATCCTTGGATCTCCGGTAACGTTAGAAATTAGGTGTAAACCAAACAGAGATGCAGCATCAGGGTCTCCCTCTTATATTGCCTTCCACTATAGATAGTTCTGTGGAAAAGAAAATGAGTGAAATTGTAGAAGCAGCAGCATTCCGAAGGACCACAAGAAAAATGAGTGGCAAGTTGATGTTAGAAAAAAGCCAATTGTGACTTCACACTTAGAAATAAGAAGGCTCAGGGAACAAGGTCAGAATCGAAGCATTGTGAAAAGT
>JANTPZ010005208.1:0-25968 GCA_025593235.1 Vachellia pachyceras | reverse complement strand
CATCAAACAATTAGGATCATTTAAAGATTATACGTGGGTTTACCTGAAGTATATGAACCACATATTTCTGAGCAGCAAGGTCTTGCTCAGCTCTTCGGTGAGCATCTTCAGTAACCTTTTGCTCCTGCTCTACCTGCATTAGGACCTTTATCAAGAAAAACAATCAACGCTTTCAAGAAGACAAAGTTTTTGGTTTTATTAATTACTTTTCACTAGACAAGTTTAAGTAAAGACGCTGCAGAAAACGGGAGCACATTAGAACCTGAAGCATGGCAGTTTCTTGTAATTTCTTATCATCAAGGGCTTGTTGCAGCTCAGCTACCTCCTGCTCTAATTGCTCAACCTGGATGATTATAAACATATTTGCAAACCCCGTGAGTGACCTTGTGAAAGTAACGGAAAGGGGGGCTGTGAGCTTATGAACAACGGAGAACAGGAGCGAAAGAAACAGAGCCTCGCAAATCAAACCATTACTCTAAGGGGAGATGGGATCGAAAACACATCTGAACGCCTTCGATGAGCAGAGATTGCGACCGATTGAGTGAAGAGAGAGCGAGGTTGAGGTTGAGAGTGAATGACCTAGGTGAGGTCGAGAGTGAAGAGAGACGTTATCGGTGAGGCGATAAGTGATCGCCGTCGAGAGGGTGAGAGGGCGAGGTCGAGAGGGCGAGGGGCGACTCGAGAGGGGCTAGGGTTCTTTCCTTCAAGGCATCGAATGGTCTGTGAGTGTGTGACTCTGTCCCTGACTGTGTAGTGTATATACTAAATTTTTTTAAAAAAAAGGGGAAAACGGGCCGGCCTGTCAGGCCAAATAGGCCACTTATAAGACCTGGGCCTGGCCTATTTTTAAAAACAGGTCTTTTAGGCGGCCTGGGCCTGTGCCTGGGCCTATAAAAGTCTAACATGTTCAGGCTTTTACAGGCCAGGCCACAGGCCCCTAACAGGCTGCTTGGCCTTTTCCCACCCCTAGTTGCCATTAACTTGGTTATCGGATGTTGGAAAATAATTAATTGTGTTTTCCAATAGCTTCCAAATATGTAATGCTTTCCTAAAGCATTCTGTAAATTGCGCAGCTTAAGAATGTGTTTGGTTTGATAGAAAGAAATGAGAGCGGATGGATGGGAGGGGAAGGGATGGAATGGTCTAATGTTATCTTATTTGGTTATATTGGAGGGGAAGAAAATAAATAAGTTTTTAATGATTTTGTGTTTGGTTCATAAGAGGAATGGAATGAAATTAATGACTAACTCACCATTCCACCCTTATATGTTAGCTCATTTTTTTACTTCTATACTATACAAATTAATTTACACCTAATTATGTAATTTATTAAAAGTCACTCACATAAAAAAAAAGCTGGAGCCCAATATGGACCATTCCAGGGCAATGATGGCATCTAAAGCCCAACTTCATAAATGATAGCCCAACAATGTCCATAGGACCCTCTAATGATATGATGTAGGAGGGAAAGCATGAATTAAAAAAAATTGATGTAGGCAAAACAGCTCAGCACACTTTCCAGTGGGTATTGGTTTTACGGCTAATCCCTTACACCATGTTCGGGTTCCTGATCGGGAGATTGTTAACTTATGTAAAGCTACTCTCAATGTGAGAAAAAATAAAGTAATTCTCATTCATGCTTAGAGAATACAATGCACGCCTATGTTGTTCTACTGGTACAGATTCATATATAGCTCAGATCAAGAGAAAACGAAGAAGACAAATCTATTGGACCAATTGGGCCTATCTCATATTGACTCAAGTACATATGATTTTGCTAAGCTAATTCCTACACTCCCCCTAAGTTGAGGTTTGAAGAAATTTAAAGCATTCAACTTGATAAGTAATCTACTTTGTATATTTTGATGTCACAGCTTTTGTCGCTTTGCCTTTCTTATGTTCTAGTGGCAATGAGTGCATTTAAGATTGATCCTTTTCTCCCCTGCCTCTGCATATATCAGTGGGAAACTCATTGAACAAGATGTGTTTGAAAACGTGGTGAAAAAGGTATTTACCATTTACGAGGTAAATATATGAATTAGATTATATCTTTTTATGAAAAACACTGTTGAACACACGCTTAACTTTTCCAAACGTGATTCCAAACTAAGAAATTCTCAATTAAAAAGATTAAAGTTACCTTCGCTTAGCTGGAAAAAGAAAAGGAGAATTGGGGAAAATCTTCCATTAGAGAATTAATTGTAAAATGTGAATTCCATATATATGTAACTGAATTTTCACGTTATCTGTAATTGAACTTCTACATGTGTAATTGAGCAGATCCCATTTTGTAATTAATTCTTTAATGTGGATTTTCCCCCAATTCAAAAAAAAAGAACCTAGCATGTTATAAACAACATTTTCCAAGAAAGAAGAGGAAGAAACACATTTTTTTGGTTCAGGGCTTGTTTGGAAGTCTTTTTTAAAATAGCTTTTACAGATTTTGAGTAAAATATAAGTTTTGAAGAATAGTTTTTACAGATTCTAAGGTAAAACCTAGGTTTCAAAACTTACGTTTTAAAAGATTATGTCTGGGAAGTTATTGGCTTTTATGGAGTTCGAGATAAAAGGTAGGTATGAAAGATGAAAGAGAAAGGGAAAAATTATGAAGACATTTTTTTTTGGTGAACAACAAGCAAGTAGGCTATTTGCCCACACTCGGAACCCCCCGGTATCTGGCGCCTTTTCCTAAGGCCCTGACCTTCTTTCAACTAGACCAGGTAACCCGGGGCAATTAACTAATCCGGAGTGAAAAATACACGTAGCGCACCCCTTTAAGGTGCTTTGCACCAAGGGTGAGTTACCTCTACCCCCAAGCGTTGCTCCTAGGGATCGAACTCTAACCCCTGGGGAGTGTCAGCCGCACTGACCACTGCACTCCGACGCTCGTGGGTTATGAAGAGAAAATTTAATATGAGAGAGGATGTGATTTAATAAGAAAATAGTTTTTTTAAAACCTAGGTTTCACACGGAGGTTTTGTATCAAAAATAGATTTTCAAAAAAATGTGGGTATTCGGACAAAACTTAGGTTTCGGGGTAAAATCTAGATTTTGAAATCAAACCTAATTTCTAGAAATGGAAGTCAAAAAAGCTCTTCGTCTCCAAGAAAATTGTATGTTGGAGATTAAAATAATCGTTTACAACAACTGTATGTTAAAAGAGTCTGAATCCTTAATCTCTCATTTAAAAAACACAACTGTCATTTTCCGACGGAAATGGCATTGAAAAATTTTCCGGCGAAAACGCTAATTTCGTCGGAAAGCTGATTCGCAATGGACCTAATCCTGGCCGCAACGCCAGGATCGCAATGGAATAATGTATTTGTTGCATTCATCTACAACTGTAAATAATTTTGTTATTCATTTTTAATTTTCGTCATAAACAACGACTAGCTTCCCCTCATTTTTATTAATATGAAGTATTTTTAAATAAAAAGAAGTGGTAATTAGTGAGGATCAAGTTGAAAGGTTTTGCTGGCTCAGTTTTAGCACTATAAAACTGTTAGAAATGTTTTCATCATTGCGTTATTTGTATAAATATGCATACTTCAAAACCAATAAGAAGGCCAAAACAAAAATAAAAACAAAAAGAAATAATTATTTTATTTGAATGGTGTAAATTTGAAGTGGATGACTCAAAAAGATGGAAGGTACGCAGAGAATGTTGGAGGAGGGAGATCTAGAGGGAGTATCCCAATGCTGTTTAGCCTATTTTAATGGAACAGAAACATTACGGGTTAACGTTGGATGATGACACTTTAAACCATGTTTTAACAGAAGTATTTTAGGTCAAATAAGAGGATCAAAATTCTAATCCATCCCTCAGATAGTACTCCACGGTTGTAAATATAGAACCTATGATTAAATTAAGAATGTTACTTAACGCAATACCATGTTATTTTTCTAAAACGTCATATTCATCTTCCTTAATTTCTCTCGTTTTCTTTTACTTAATTTTTGTTGAACGAGCATCAACCGGGCTATTTTGGGTGGAAAGATGATAAAAGCTAGAAATATCTTCTACATTTAAGATTAATATCAACTCCCCAGTTAAGTTATATATTTATTATAATGCAAATGATTTTATTTTCCCTGTGAATTGGGTCTTGGAGAAAAGTTTTCTTTATAATTGGCAATCTTAAATCACTAACGTTGAGTTTAATGTGACGCAACTAATTTCCAGGCCAAGAAGATATTTTTTTTATGCTTTAGTAACAATTTTTTACATTTAAAATTCAAATTAAGTACTTTTTTTATATTTTGCCAATTTTTTGGGCCATTCATATTAATTTAATATTCTTTTCTTTCCCATCCTTTTCTTTACTCTAATGTCTAAACCTTAGCAACAGATGAGGAAGATCCAAATCACCTTTCATCTGGAGAGAGATTAAAATTACACTATTTATTTACAATGGTGGGGGACTCCACATTCCTTCACATCTAAATTATGCATAAGGACTCTCTTTACATAAAGCCTATCATAGTTAACAACTCGTTCAGATTTATATATCTCCAACCATCTGATAACCCAATTAATAATAAGGAAAAAGAGAGGAAAGAAAAATTTAAACAAACGCCCATATCAACAATTAATTACATGTCAGAAAATTTATATCTTAGCTCATAATCAAAAGAATCAAACAAAGGATTTCTTGTTAAGGTTTCAATTTAAACCGATTTCCTGCTTTGATTTGAACCCCAAACCTCCAATACAAAGATTTCTATCCCGTCAAACACTATAATTCTAGCAAGAAATTGATGAAAGAAGTTTGGGGAGGGGAGGGGAGGGGTGGGGCGAGGGGGAATCTTCACCACTTAAACAACATAAAATAGCCCGGCAATTGATGGGTGGATGAAACAAAAAGTATATCATGAAAAGGACTTGGTAGTGAAATTTCTGATGAAGAAAGCACTAAATTTAAGGCCAGAAAATCTAAGAACATAGAAGCAAAAATCTCACCACCATTTTCAACCTGCGAAGTGACGGAAACTGCTGCCGTTTGACAGTAAATATTACTACCTGGAGTTATCAGCATAAATCCCAGTTAATTTTTTTATTAGAATCTATGTATATTCTAAAATGCTTATGTATATTATCAGATTGTGCACATCGTTCTACAAGTCAAACATATTTATTAGAAGAAAATAATGTGCTTGTTTGTAAAAAAATTTTCTTAACGGTGCATGTAAGCCAAGATAAAAAATATCTCAAAATCCGTAAAAAGTGTCTCGATATTTCTAAAAGCATCCCAAAATCCTTAAAATTATTTCAAAATTCGTAAACTCCTTTTTCCTAACGGATTCCCAAAGCCACACAATATGAGTTCATTTAGTTTTTTTAATCTCTTGAAAAAAGTCAGTAAAATATTATAGTTATTAAGAAATAAAGGCAGAGGTGGTATTGATCACAATCTTTATTTCTTTATTGGTTGGATTTGTTCATCTTATGATCTGACACATGCATAGCAACTAAATTCTTCTATGTATATATAACGGCAACTCAAACAAACACAGATGGGCAAAATTAAGATTATCTATGTATGTTGCGACGACTCCTAGCTATGAGATCCTATACACGTGCTTGTTCTTCTTCATGTGTGAATTTCCTGAAGGAAGATGAATTTTGACAATGGCACTTGGTTGGAACTAGGAATAGGGAAAAAAGGAGCTGACATGAAATGATAAGACACTTGAATTGAAGAACAGAGAGAGAGAGAGAGAGAGATTGCCTAGGGAGGGGAACAAGAGTGATGTAAAAGGAAAATTGTGTAACTCAACATATAATGGTAAACAACACGCAAAGCAACTTTTATTGATTAATGGGACTGAAACATATATAAGGCATTCTAGACCAACACTGACTGTACGAACAGACCTTGTTTGAAAGCGAACATAACTAGGGCAAACTACAACACAAATAAAACAGTAAGTGCTGTATATATAGATATATCTAAATATATAGCAGGAGCTGAACACTCAGCACAAAACGTACGTACGAAGACACACAGTACAGACACATATATGTATACATGGTAGCTAGGTGGATGATTCAACATGCATGCACATTGACCCGATCAAGTATACCACTCAAGGCGCAGGGTTGCCGAGCCACTTGGAGCTGCCAAGGTTTCCCTCGCGGAGGAGCTGAGTGAGGTCGCGGACGAAGATGTCCGGAATGACACGAGTCTGGTCGCTTTGGAAGTTGTTGTAGCCAGCGAGCATCTTCTCTCTGGGATAACAAGGGAACAGTTCGTTGTGGAAGACGGCTACCAGATCATCAGGAGCGTAAGCAAAGCACTGGTAGACCACGTTGTCAATAAGCGCAGCATATCCATTGTACAGTTCCTTATAGTTGTCTTTGAGAGGATCCGAGACGGTGATGGAAGCTTTGGTGATAGTGGCCCTTGGATCACCCTTGAGATCCCCTATGACTGAAGCTATTGAATTGGCAAAGTACGGCCGACACTTGTCGAATTTGATGTGCTCGTAGTAGACGTCGATGCCGTCAAAATGGTATTCCCGGATGATTCTTTGGAGAGATTCTTTGGCGTGATTGATCCAGGTGACTTTTGTATCATCGGAATTGACGGCAAAGGGGAATCTGGCGTCACGGCCTCCGATGCTCAAGAAGAACTTGATTGTATGGGGGGCATAGTCATTCTTGATTCTTTGGATACCTCTGGGAGTGATGTTATCGAAGAAGTATGTGAAGAATTTCCCTGTTGTGTAATCCTCTTGCCTATCGTTATCTCGGGCAAAGGCCAGAACGAACTGTATTTCTTTGTCGAGGCAGGCATATGCATAAGGGAGGATGTTATAAATTTCGCTCAGAGTGCGGGCGTAAAAACGAAGCACCGGTACCGACATTTTCAAACCCTCACTTCCTCACTCTATATCTGTTTCTTGGTGATGAGTGTTGTGACTACGTATTCAACTTCCTGATAGCCCTCACTATTTACGTACACCAATTGCCTCTCATGTCTTCTATCATGACCTCACCCATCAAACATGACGTCATTCACATTACCATTTCCGCAACTGCCTGTGGAGAATCGTTACGTTCATTAATGGGTCCGTTTAAGAAAGCGGTAGAGAAGTACTTTTACGCAAGTCGAGGTAAATATGTGGAGAAAATTGTCTCGTTTTAAGAAAAAACACTGTTAAACGTGCTTTTGGATAAGAGTTAAGTGTTCCCAAACAAACACGTTATCTCCCGCATGCCCTAATCAATAATCCGTCTCTAACACACCTACCAATTAAATCTGTTATTGAATTCAACGATTTCCAATATTATCAGTATTCAAAGCTCTAATATCTTTCACCAAAAAGGAAACTCTAATATCATGCATCTCTTTTCGGTAGACATCTTCTTCATAGGATTGACTTCGGACATGTGTGAATATTTGATCCATTTCCCCAAAATTGGTGTATTTATAATGACTTTTGACATGATTTCATAGAGTTTTTTTAAGATAAATGTTTCGTAAATTTAAAATGAGTTCCTTTTACAGAGATGCTAGCTTATAGATTGAAAATGCCTTTTTTATACCACTTTCTCAGTTTCCTTTCCAGAGATAAATTTATCTTTTAAATGCTTTTATTGTAATTTTAAATTATCCTGATTAAAATTTAGCAATTTGAATGTTTTCCTTTTACCGATCCTTTCTTCTTTAGGTGTAATGGTGTATATAATATATATTTGAATCATTGTAATATCTAATTATAGTCAAGAAGTATTGATAGGGATAGTATGAGAAAAAAATAGTTTAATAAAAGAAACAAAATGAATAATGTCTTATATTTACGGCTAAATTTAATTTTCAATGAGTTCTTATAATAAAAACCAGAGGTAGTAATATGCTTTCTAACACATATACCAATTACCAATTAAAATAGTTAAATATGCTGTAAAATTCAGTGATTTCCAATATCAACGGTATCACCCATCCAAATCTCTAATGTCATACATCTGTCTTTGGTAGACATCTTCTCCATAGGATACACTTTGGAGATGTATGAATATTTCATCCATTCGCCCAACTTTACGATCAATTAATTACATGTCGTTTTCGACTCTTCCCCTGCATTTTGCATAAGGTTTTTTTTTTTAAAAAAATATGTTTTAACATATTTAATGCTTCTTAAAAACTAGTAAATGACTTGTAAGAAGAACCAATACTAATTTTGATCGGTGCTTTATAACAAGGATTAAGTCCCTTGTTTTAATCATATTTTGTCAAGTGAATTTGTAACATTTTAAAGGAATTTTGGTCCTATTATTGGACTTTATTGGGTTTAATTGCATTAATTGTGATTAATAATTATTATATAAAATTAATGCCAATTAAGGGTGTTCTTGGAAGAAATTGAAATCGAAAGATAAATTCAAGAAATTCAAATCTAGGAATAAATTTATAAGTCTATTTATTTTGTTTTCATATTATTATTATTGTTGTTGTTGTTGTTATTATTTTGTGTAGCCACGTGAGAAGAGACAATGGAGGCTGGAGTAATTCAATCAATTCCATTTCTACACAATCATTTCAGTGACCACTAAATTCCATAAAGGGGGCCACAAGCCCACAACCCATTATTCCCAATTCCTCCATTGATTTATGGACCGACCCAAGGATTCTTGAATAATTCATTCCATCAAGCCTCACGTAGTTACCATCCACTATTGGTCTCTCATTCCCTATTCATCAATTTGATCCATTAATTCCATCATTACAGCCACTCCATTATCCCATTCAACCATGCAGCCACCTGTACCCATTTCATTCCTCCATTTTTATTCATTTCCTTTCATACACCGCCAGAGAGGAGAAGCATGGGAGTGGCCAGCTTTTCAACCATCCAGCCACACACGCACCAGCCACTTCTCATCCATTCGGACAGCAAACACAAGCTTCATCTCTGACAGCATCCAGCACAGACGAGCCCACATGCACAGACAGAATCCATTAATTGACAGTCCCCTCCACCAAGAAAGCAGAGAAGTATAAGGGAATTCTCTTCACCGAGCAGCAGGGGCTATAAATAATTCCATCCACTTCTATCTTCGGTGGCTGTTCTCAGTCCATCACTTTGGTCAGTCATCTTCGCTCCATTCCCAGCTTCCGTCCGTTCCTGTTTTGCTCACCGTAGCTGTTGAAGAACAAGATGACAATAGTGTTGGAGTCTATTCTGGAGTTTTCTATGGCAATTGTTGGCTAGCTTCTTTAATTCTCTAATTCAACAACAATGGCATGAGCTTGAATCTTCAAAGGGGAGTTTTAGTTGCTTTAATTTTCTGTCCAATAATTGTTTAACAATTCCTAGGTCTTAGGATAGTTTCTCTAATTATTGGAACAATTCTCATAGTTTAATATGATTTATTTTAGAAATTATTGTGACTGGAATTATTGCTTGGCAATTGATATTGGACTAATAATAGCTTTAATTTCAAATATGATGTTGTAGTATCACATTGTATTGAATTTAGAGTGAATATTTTGTGATTTTCTAAGGTGGCTTAGAATCTTGGATCAACTAATCTTTTACTAACTTTAATTCTATTATTTGAATTTAAGAGTTACAATTAAGCAGTGGTTTTATAATCTTAATTCCTCTTTACTATTCTGGTGGCAGTTAGTAAATTGGAGTTTGGAAAATATTTTGTGGCAATTCGAGGTGGCTCGGTTGTTGGATTAAAGCTTAATTATAATTCTTTAATTCATTGTTTTAACTCCCATATCTATTGAAGTGATGATTGCCTGCGTTGTTGAATTGGAGAATTAATTTCCATTACCTGTTATTCGTATTTTAATTATTTTTAGTTGTTTCACTTGTTTTCAAATTCAAAAATATAAAAAAGAAGTGTTTTAATTTTGATTTAATTCATAGTTTTCACATAAAAATTTCCGCCAATTAATTTTCCATTTAAGTTACTCGCATTTAATTACTAGGATTTAATTTCATTTTCGGCTCCTCAAAGTGAACACGATCCGGATTGATGCTTTACTACATTAATTCGATTAAAAATATTTGACGCGGACCAAGGCGACTAAAGGTTCGCTCGTCATCCTTATTTGACCTAACTTCATAAAGTCACATTTGTGCAAGTGGGGACAAATGCACGTATGCTTGATCAATTGATATTATACAGTCAAATAAACACCAACCAATTCTTAAAAATAAATATTATAATGCAATTTTTCAACTCTGGACTGACTCATATTTACTAATTTTTCAACTCTGGACTATCTCATATTCATTAATTTATTTTTATAACACTGTTCTTTGGTTATTTTTAAGAAAAAACACTGACCGTTCTTTTTTTTTTTTTTGCACACATTTGATTTAAGTGGAGGCTAAATGCACGCCATTAGATTTCAATGAATTGCTAAATGGAGAGGTGGCTTAGTCGGGAGGCCCTAGTAGGTACGTCATATTGAATTTGTTTTCCAGGGCAATGTTCGTACATGGAACGAAACGTGTTGTTGCCCTTTTTACCCTATTTATCACGGTGCTAGAAAAATAAATTTACGTAAGTTAAAACAAAACTTGTTTTATATAGTTACTTTGTATACTGTAAATTATATTGAAAAAGTAGTTTTACGACGTCACGGTTGTAAATGGAGAAACTATCTATCTAACATGATTAAATTAATAATATTAATTAATACAATATTATGTTTTTTTAAAACACCGTAATCATTTTCCTTAACTTTTCCGCTCTTTCTTTTACCTGATTTTGTTGAATGAGCTTCAACCGGGCTATTTTGAGGAGAAAGATGATAAAAACTAGAAATATCTTCTACATTTAATATTAATATTAACTCCACAGTTAAGTTATATATTTCTTATCTTGCAAATGATTTTATTTTCCCTGTAAATTAATTGGGTTTTGGAGACAAGTCTTATTTATAATTGACAATCTTAAATCACTATTGTTGAGTTTAATAATGTGACGCAACTAATTTCTAGGCTAAAAGGGGAAGATGTTTTTTATGCTTTACTAACAATTTTTTCATTTAAAATTCAAATTAAGTATTTTTTATATTTTTCCACTTTTTTTGGGCCATTCATATTAATTTAACATTCTTTTCTTTCACGTACTTTTCTTTACTCTAAACTTTAGGGACTGATGAGGAAAACTCAAATCACCTTTCATCTGGAGAGAGATTAAAATTACCCTATTTCTTTACAATGGTGGGGCACTCCACATTCCTTCACATCTAAACCATGCATGAAGACTCTCTTTATAGAGAGCCTATTGTGATTAACAACTCATTGAGATTACTATATCTCCAAATGTCCGACAACCCAATTAACAAGAAGGAAAAAGGAAAGAAAGAAAAATTTAAATGAACGCCCATATCAACAATTAATCGTATATCACAAAATTTAAATCGCATTTATCACAAAAGGGGGTAAATGGCATTTTAAGCTTAGTGAAAAAAACTCTAAGCGGCCTTTTTACTACGTTTCTCTATCAATAATTTGGCATAATACTTGAAATTGGTGAGAAACAGGTTTCCTACATTTTGTTTCTTACAACTTAGGTCCTTGTATTGACAAGACCATGCGCTGTGTTGACAACACCTTATGTTGTCAATGGGACCTCTCATTAAATATTTTTATCTATTAGACCATTCCTTAAATAACTTGTTTATTTGGGACCTAAGATTAAATTTCCTTAGAAATATTTCTATCCCTTCAAACACTATAATTTGGCAAGAAATTAATGAAAGAAGTTTGGGGCAAAAAAGGAAAAAAGGAATCTTCACCACTGAAATAACAAAAAATAGCCTGGCAAATGATGGATGGATGGAACAAAAAGGACCTAATAAAAAAAAAATTGGTAGTGAAATTTCTGATGAATAAAGCACTAAATTTTAGGCCACAAAATCTAAGCAAAAATCTCACCACCATTTTCAACCCGCCAAAGTGACGAATACTGCTGCTGTTTGACAGTAAATATTACTGGCCCTAGTTATTAATATAAATCTCAGTTAATTTTTTTAGACATTAAGTAAGTAATTATAAACCACTCTAGAATCTATATTCATATATATTCTGAAATACTTACTATATTTTTAGATTATGTATATCATTCTACAAGTCATATATATTAGTTAGGGCAAAATGATAAATCAGTTTATTTAATTTTTTTAATCTCCTAAAAAATCAGGTAAATCTTATCATTATTAAGAAATAACAGAGGTGGTATTGATCAAAATATTTATTTCTTTATTGGTTGGTCTTGTTCATCTTATGATCTGACACATGCATAGCAACTAAATTTTTCTATGCATATATAACGGCAACACAAACAACACAGATTGCAAAATTAAGATTATCTATGCATGTTGCGACCACTGCAAGCTATGAGATCCTATATACGTACTTGTTCTTCTTCATGTATGAATTTCCTGGAGGAAGAGGAATTTTGACAATGGAACTTGGCAGGAATCAGGAATAGGGAAAGAAGGAGCTGACATGAAATAAGACACTTGAATTGAAGAACAGAGAGAGAGAGAGACATTGCATAGGGAGGGGAACAAGAGTGATGGAAAGGAAAAATCATGTAACTCAACATATAATGGTAAACAACAAGCAAAGCAACTTTTATTGATTATAGGACTCATACATTTAGTCATATATGGGACTGAAACATATATAAGGCATTCTAGACCAACGCTGGCTGTCTGCTCGAAACAGACCTTATTTGAAAGGGAACATAACTAGGGCAAACCACACAACACAAATAAAACAGCAAGTGCTATATATAGATATATGGATATATCTAGATATATAGCGGGAGCTGGACACTGAGCACAAAACGTACGTACGAAGACACACAGTACAGACACATATGTATACATGGTAGCTAGGTGGATGATTCAACATACATGCACATTGGCCCGATCAAGTACACCACTCAAGGCGCAGGGTAGCCGTACCACATGGAGATGCCAATGGCTTCCTCGCGGAGGAGTTGAGGGAGGGCGCCGACGAAGATTTCCTGAGTGACAACAGTCTGGTCGCCGTGGTAGTTGCTGTAGCCAGCGATGGTCTTCTCTCTGGGATAACCATTACGCAGTTCGTGGAAGACACGTACGAGATCTTGAGGAGTGTGAATGGGAACAGTCACAGTGAAGCACTGGTAGACCGCGTAGTCAAGAAGCTCAGCAGCATGCGTGCGAAGGTCCCCATAGATGTCTCTGAGAGGATACGAGACGGTGATGGAAGTTTTGGTGATGATGCTGTTCTGGCCACCCTTGAGATTATCCATGAGTGGCACAATTGAAGTGGAAAAGAACGGAAGCGAGTGTTCGTTGATGTGTTCGTAGTAGACGTCGATGCCGTCAATATAGTACTCCTGGATGATTGTTCGGAGAGATTCTTCGGCGTTACTGATCCAGGTGTTGCTTTGATCATTGGAATTGACAGCAAAGGGGAATCTGGTGTCACGGCCTCCGATGCTCAAGAAGAACTTGATCGAACCGGAAACATTCTTGATGTCTTGGATAACTTGGGGAGTGATGCTATCATCACCGAAGTGGTGGAAGAATTTCCCATTCGTGTACTTCCCTTGCTCATCGTAATCTCTGGCGAAGGCCAGAACGATTTGTATTTCTTTGTCGGGGCACATATATGCATATGGGAGGATGTTATAAATTTCGCTCTGAGTGCGGGCGAAAAAACGAAGCACCGGTACCGGCATTTTCAATCCCTCTCACTCACTCTTTATCTCTTTCTTGGTGATGAGTTGTGACTGCGTATACAACCTCCTGGTAGCCCTAGCTATTTATATACGCCCATTGCCTCTCATGTCTTCTTCTATCATGACCTCACCCATCAAACATGACGTCATGCACGTTACCATTTCCACAGCTGCCTGTGGGAGAAGCGTTACATTCATTCATTATCTTCCGCGTGCCCTAATCAATAATCCGTCTCTAACACCCACCAATTAAATCTGTTATTGAATTCAACGATTTCCAATTTTACCAGTATTCAAAGCTCTAATATCTTTCACCAAAAAGGAAACTCTAATATCATGTATCTCTTTTCGGTAGACATCTTCTCCATAGGATTGACTTCGGACATGTGTGAATATTTGATCCATTTCCCCAAAATTGGTGTATTTATAATGACGTTTGACATGATTTCATATATTAGTTTAAAGATAAATGTTTCGTAGATTTAAAATGAGTTCCTTTTACAGAGATGCTAGCTTATAGATTGAAAATGAATTTTTAAGAGGACTCAGCCTCTTTTATACCACTTTCTTAGTTTCTTTTCCAGAGATACATTTATCTTTTCAATGTTTTTATTATAATTTAAATTATCCCGATTAAAATTTACCAATTTGAATGCTTTCCTTTTAAATTGGGAAACTCTTTTATACTCCATCTGGTAGCTTCTTCTCCATTTAAGATTTAAAACCCCATTCAAATTTCACGTCTCAATATATTAATCTTCAAATGTAATTTATTTAAAATTTATTCTAAAAACAAGTTCTGTTGCTTTCATGAAATTATTTTAAAAAGCAGTTTTATAAAAAAATGTAAACAAACATTAATTTCCATGTTAACTTTAGCAATTAAATTTGGAAACTTTAAGAAGAAATTCATATAATTTTAATGAATGCACTTAAGCCTTGATCTAGAAAGGTGAGACAGGATCAAGGGCACCTTGGAAGAGATACATGAGAAATTACTCAATATATCACTAGTGATTTTTATGATTAAGATTTGTTTAGGACTTTGAATTACTTTGATCGGTGTGTCTAACATAATAAATTGTTAGGAGTAAAATTGCACGATGAACCATAACTCTTGTTTCTCTGACACCTGTCACGATCACGCACGTGTTGGCATTTACTTGGTTATCGGATGTGTCAGAAGTAATTAATTGTGTAAGGCAATGTGAACGACGCTAGATTATTTCCAAGCTCACACACAACTTGTTGGCCAAACACAATGTCAATGTATACAAATTTAATGTCCGATTATTTCCTGAAAAGGTTACTTCGAGCAGAAGGCAACTTAAACCTAAAAAAAGAAATATGGTTTCTATTTATTAAACTGAAAGTGATTTATCAAATCAATTGCCTAAATTATCCTCATTGTGAAAATATATTAAAAGTTTCAGATTTAATTTTAAATTATTTTATTATTAAGAAAAGTTAATTAAGTTGATTATTCATCGTTATGCTATAAAAATTACGCGTTGCTTGTTTTCTACAATGCCTCTATTTTAACAAAGAAATTAAATATGAGAGCAGAGGGAAAGCAGAAAATTACAGCATTAATAGAGATAATGTAATTACAAATAAATAGGGAAACTATAAATAAAAGATCGTTGAACTACTCAGACTGTGATTTGTATCCCCAAATTTAACAAATTGTTTGTTAAGTTGTCTAACACAATTAGGTATTTAGAAATTTTGAAATAATAACACTCTCATACACTCATTAAATGTGGGCAATCATGCAAAAAATATTTTATGCTTCTTGAAAACTAGCAAATGACTCATAAAAAGAACCAATACTAATTGTTGGTTGGTGCTATATATATATATAATAAGGATTGAGCCATGTTCAACTTAGCATTATAAAGTCACGTTGATGCAAACCTAGACAAAACATCTCTTACATAATTATCTCGTAAATCACGTTACAAAATTGTTAATAAGGATTAAGTCCCTATTTGACCTAACTTTGTGAAGTCAAATTTATGCAAGGGGGGACAAATACACATATGCTAGATCAATTGATATTATACAGTCAAATAAACACCAACCAATTCTTAAAAATAAATATTACAATGCAATTTTTCAACTCTGCACTAACTCATATTTACTAATTTTTCAACTCTGGACTAACTCATATTTATTAATTTTTTTTGGTGAAAATTTATTAATTTATTTTTATAACACCGTTCTTTGGTTATTTTTAAGAAAAGACACTGACATTGTTTTTTTTTTCCGCACACATTTGATTTATGTGGAGGCTAAATGTACGCAGTTAGATTTCAATGAATTGCTAAATGGAGAGGTGGCTTGGTCGGGAGGCCCTAGTAGGTACATCATATTTAATCATGTTGTTGCCCTTTTTACCCCTTTTATCATAGTGTTAGAAAAGCAAATTTACGTAAGTCAAGACAAAACTCCTCTCATATACTTACCTTATAAATTGTAAATCACATTGAAAAAATAATTTCACATCATCACCTCTGTTGGTAGTGTGTTGATACTAGATGGTGGTACATTATGAAGGAGTGCGAGAAAAATCGTGAAGTTAAGGGATAACGTAGGAAGGAAATATCAAATAGGGGAGATAAAAGTGGATCGACATTGTATCTGTTTGGAAATCAGTTAAAAAAATACTTTTACATAAATCAAGATAAATATGTGAGAGAAATTTTGTCTTAACTTGTGTGTAACTTAAAAAAAAGGAGAAAAAAGCTTTAACAAACACCCCATTATAGTTTGAATCAAATCACATCTATAAAGCATGGCTTATATCGGTTATAGGTTAATGCAACGAAGATGACGAGAGAGAAAAAAGTTATAGAGATAGAGAGGGTAATTCTTGTGCATTTCGATTTGTACAATATGTATGCATAGCTTCCTATATGTGTGTGTCGCGTTTAACCAAAAGTTACACGGAATAAACAACATGAATTTTCATGAGTGCATGACATGCAACCATTGTATCAGAAAATAAAAACAGTTAAAAGTTATTCATGAGAGATATATAGAGTGCAGGATATGAAAAGATAAGAGTTTATAAACATCCACAAAAAATTATATTTATAACAACGTTGATGTTTTTTTAATAAAAAATAACCCTTTATGAACACTGATAGATCGAGAAATTATTAAAGTAGTTAAGAGTACCCATGGCCCCAAAAAAAAGTAGGTTGGTGTATTTTTCAAAATATCACATTCAAGATCATTTAATTAAATCTTCCCAACGTTAATGGGTGGAGGAGCCTTTTTTTTTTTTTGCCGTTGTAAGTATTTTTTTTAACGTGGTTTTGTTTGTTTCCTTTTAAAAAACAGTCTGTCTTGATTTAAAAATTAAAAAATTGTTTGGTTCTTATTTATAAGTTTTTTTAAAACAAAAAAAACATAAACTTGCTTTATAAAGTAAAAATAAAAAAAGTGTTTTTTTGTTTTTGCATTTTTAAATTTCTGTTTGGGAAAATTGGGAAACTCTTTACACTCCACCCGATAACTTTTTCTCCATTTGAAGGTTTAAACTCCCATTAAAGCTTCGCATCTCAATGTATTTATTTTCAACTGTAACTTATTTTAAAAAATTATTCTAAAAACAGCTTCTTTTGCTTTTATAAAATTATTTTAAAAAGCAGTTTTATAAAAAAAAATTTAAACAAACATTAACTTCCATGTTACTATTTATCAATTAAATTTTGAAACTTTATGAAGAAATTCATATCTTGCCATGAACATGCCAACCGCATTCTATCTTGCCACGATGCCCTTGTTTTTGTGACACCCATCGCGATCACGCATGTGTTGGTATTTACTTGGCTATTGGATGTGTCTAAAACAATTGATTATGTAAGGCAATGGGAGCGAGACTAGATTTCCACTTCTAAGAGTTGAACCACTAACAATTTATATCAATTAGTATTTTTAATTTTTTATAAACTATTCATACAAGAATATGTATAATTCATAGAAAAAAGAAAGAGATGAGTTTGCTCCAAAAAATTAAAGAGATGTGAGTGTAATAAAATCGTCAACTTCTTTACATTTATAATATTTTTAATGTCACTCTTGAATGAAAATAATTGATTGTGATTGAGGCTGGATCTCAGAGCCCATAATAGTTTACAAACTTGCTGGTCAAACAAAATGGGGCATGTTTAGATGGAGGTTGGGGATCAAGGTTCAAATCCCTATTTGAAGAGATGTTTACATTTAGTGTCCAACTACATCTTAAATAGAATTACTTCTCGCGGGAGGATACCTGTACTTAGAAAAAAAATGAGATCTCTATTTATTAAACCAAAAGTGATGTATTACATCAATTACCTAAAATATCTTCATTGTGAAAATATATTAAAAGTGTCATATTTAATTTAAATTATTTTAAAGAATTGTTATCATTAAGAAAAGTTAACAAAGTTGATCATTCATCTTTATCATATAAAAATTACCGTGTTGCTGTAATAATTCAAGGGCTGTATTTGAGCTGGAACAAGGGTATACGTGTGTTAGAGGTTAGATCTGACTCTATTGAGGCAATTAACCTCATAATGCGTGGAGTCTCACTGGAGCACCCCTTCAAGGATATTGTGAATGAAGCTAGATCTCTGTTGAACAGAAACTGACAAGTCTTTATCTATGATGTTCCAAGGGAACGCAATATTGCTACTGATTACCTAGCAAAACTAGCTCATGATATGAAGGGCAATTTTTGTATCTTTCATCAACCACCAGTTCAATTGTACGAACTCGGTGGAAATAGAGCTTAGCGGTTAGACACCCCCTGGTTTGTTCAAATAAGGGAAAGTTTAATAAAAGATAGTTGAATTATTCAAATTCTTATTTGGGTTGCTGAATTTAGCAAATCGTTGATTAGGTTGTCTGATACAATCAAGATTAAGAAACTGAGTTAAATAATCTCCACACAACTTAGTTATTAAAAATAATATTGTTTTTATTTTTGAAATAAAGACGCTCTAATACCTTAATAAATGTACATGCAAAAAAAATATTTAATATATCTTTAAAAGCAGCAAATGACTCATGTAAAGAACCAATACTAATTGTTAATCGGTGCCATATTATTAGGATTGAGACCCTGTTTAACTTTGCATTAGAAAGTCATATTCATATAAATTGAGATAAAGCTCATTTCACATATTTACTTCATAAGCCATAATTCACATTGTAAAATTAGCCTTTAGCGCTATATCCAAACACACCCTAAGAATATTTGTTACTAGATGCCTTATAAGAATCGGAGTTTAATGTGATTAATAGAGGCAATATTAAATCTTAGCTTCTAAGCGCCCTAATGTTTTTAACTACTTTTATTATTATGTGTGGATTCAATAAAATTGTCTTAAACTTTGGACGGGGAGTATTCCCTTTTAGTACTTAGCAGGGAGAGATAACCAGATAAGGGCGGTTCAGGTTTATTTTTTTTAAAGCGGTGATTTTTTTAAAAAGTAATAGTTAAGATGTTATCTTTATTTTATATTCTATACCATTAAAACACTTTTTTAAAAAATATGGACTTTAAAAGGATCAAATCTTATTAAATCTCTCTCATAAACACCTTTTTTTTTTATAAATCATCCGACATCCTGGGGTATCCTGGGTTCATTGCTCACCCCAAACTAATCCAGACCCCCCGCGAGGAGACCTTACGGTGGTAGCGAGGTACCGATGGGACAACCTCTTTGAGGTTGCGTTAATTATTGCGGCTGTGACTCCCCAGGGTTCGAACCTTCACCCTGAAGAATGCTAGTAGTATCCCTTACCAACTCTACCAAACGCCCATTGATTCTCATAAACACTTTTATTAGAAGGATGGGTCGAGAAACTATTAAATGATATGCATCATAAGTAGTTAGGTGTATTCCATGGCCCAAAAATGAAAGTGGCTTGGTGTATTTTTCAAAATATCTTTTTTTTGCCGAGGTATTTTTCAAAATATCACATTCAGGATCATTTAATTAGATCTCCCCAACGTTAACCGTGGAGGAGACTTCATTTTTCCGTTGTAAGTCTTTTTTTTTTTTGTGACTTGGTTTTGTTTGTTTCCTTTTCAAAAACAGTCTGTCTTGTTTTAAAAATTTAAAAATATAAAAATTGTTTGGAGTTAAGTTTTTTAAAACAAAAAAACATAATCTTGCTTTAAAAACTAAAAATAAAATTTTTTTGTTGTTGTTGCCTTTTTGTAATTTCTATTTGTGAAAATTGAGAAACTCTTTATACTCCATCTGATAGCTTTTTCTCCATTTACAAATTTAAACCCCCATTAAAGTTTCACGTCTCAATATATTAATCTTCAAATGCAATTTATTTAAAAAATTATTCTAAAAACAAGTTCTTTTTCTTTTATAAAATTATTTTAAATCGCGGTTTTATAAAAAAAATGTGAACAAACATTAATTTCCTTGAAGATAAAATACTTTTAGCAATGAAAACACGTTGAAGATAAAATACCTCGGAGGCCATGAACACATGCAAACCGCATTCTATCTTGCCACGTGGCTCTTGTTTTTGTGACAACCGTCGCAATCACGCGTGTGCTGGCATTTACTTGGTTATGTGATGTGTCGAAAATAATTAATTGTGCAAGGCAATGTGAACAGTGCTAGATTTCAAAGCCCATCAAAGCTCTCTCTCACACTTGCTGGCCGAACAAAATGTCAATGTATACAAATTTAACGTCCGATTGGTCCTTAAAAGGGTTACTTCCAACAACAAGAGGCTACTGTATTAAAGAAATGAGGTTTCTATTTATTAAACTGAAAGTGATTTATCAAATCAATTGCCTAAATTATCTTCATTGTGAAAATATATTATAAGTTTCAGATTTCATTTAAATTATTTTAAAGAATTTTATTATTAAGAAAAGTTAATTAAGTTGATTATTCATCGTTATGATATAAAAATTACGCTTTGCTTATTTTATATGATGCCTCTGTTTTAACAAAGAAATTAAATACGAGAGCTCGGAAAATCAGATTAATAAAGATAACATAGTTACAAATAAATAGAAAAAATGTCAATAAAAGACCGTTCAATCACTCAAAGTCTGACTTGGGTATTTGAATTTAAAAATTATTAATTAATCTAGATAACACAATTAGACATTTAGAAATTTTCAAATAACGACGCTCTCATGCACTTATTAAATGTGCAAAAAAATTATTAACTGCCACATGTATGCAAATAAAAATACGCAAAACCATTGTTTTCCTGTCAAATTTATATACAGTTATCATGTTAAACAATATGTCAGCTGGATTAACTAATTTTATGTAAGGGTATTTATAGAATATCAAGTAAATTAAATAATTTAACTGATGTTGCAAGCTCTTCAAAAAAAAATTAATTGATTCTTCCAATAAAAAAACATGTAGTACTAATTTTTATGATTAAGGTTTGTTTAGGACTTTGAAGTGCTTTTATTGTGCAGCGATTGCAATAGTTGTAAGAGATTCCAATGGGGGCATTCTGGATGGTGTAAGTAAACTGGTTTGTTCAGAGTCTCCGTTTATGACGGAATGTATGGCTCTGCAGGAAGCTGTTAATTATGTGATTGACAATCAATTAGATGATGTGATATTTGAGTCAGATAACCAATTACTTGTTAATTGCATAAAGAAGGGATGCCATGCTCCTGAATGGTTTAGTGATATTTATGTTGAGAATATTCATTTTAGCAGAAGCCTAATTAGAAACCACGATTTTGTGTGGATTTTCAGGGAAGCAAATTTAGTGGCTGACTGGGTTGCTAAAGCTTCTATGTTGGGGTCGTGTCCATCTGACTGGATGTGGAGACCTCCTAAATGTTTACAACAACTTTTGAAGATTGATTGTAATGCTTTTGTTGATGATAACGGTTAATTTGTACTGGGTCTAGCTAAATTTCCGTCTAGCATAGTCATGTCTGTTTTCATTAATTTTCAATTATAGTAAGTAGGAGTTTTATGTGCTTTTTTAGGTGTAATCTGGACCCAAGTTCTGGTTTGTTATCAATGAAAGTTCTCCTTCAGGCAAAAAAAAAAAAGGACTTTGAAGTGCTTTTATCGGGCGTGTCTAGCACAATAATTCGTGTGGAGAAAAATTTCACGATGAATCGTAAAATTTTTTTATAGTAATGAAGACATATTGAAAAAAAAATACCTTGGAACATGCTAACGGCATTCTATCTTGCCACATGGCTCTTATTTGTATGACACCGATCGCGATCATACATGTGTTGGCATTAACTTCTATGCCAACAAATTAATTTATAGGAAATTACATAATCTATTAAAACTCATCCTCATTGACAACTCTCCAATTTTTATTTTTTATTTCTAGAAAATTTTATTGTTATCTAATATATGTTTATGATCAACCTGTAAGACAACACATTACTTAATTTTTATTTTAAACTTATAGAATCTATTTGTGCAAATTTCAATAAAGTATTAAAAGAGTAAGATTGGCCACCAACAGTCACGTCATACACTTATTCTTATTCGATAATTCATCGCATTAGTCTAAAAATACACTCACAGAATACGTAGTCAAAATATACTTGATATTAAAAGAGTAAGTTTTAAAATTTTATCGATAATTCTTTAAATATATTCAAAATACACAACTGATTTTAATTAGGTCAAATCAATTTCTTGGACACACAAAATCTTTTAAATTATATTGACAACTCTTTATATATAGTCAAAAAATACAGTTAATATATTTAAAATTGGAGAGTTATTAATGAGATGAGAGTGATTTTTGAAAAATATTATAATTACGTGTAAATTAATTTGTATGGCGTATAAGTAAAAAAATGAGCTAATATATAAGAATGTAATAATGAATTAATCATTAACTCTATTGGCACCTTCTTATAAATTAGGCTAAAGTATACTTTTAATCTTTTATGTTTGCGTTAGGTTTCATTTTAGTCCTTTAAATTTAAAAAGTGCACTTTCAGTCTCTCAAACTTAACGCCGTTAGTTTCTCTTAACGAAAAATGCTAACTCATCAAATTTAGGAAAGCAATGCATATTTGGAAAATAAAATGGATTGGAAAACACAATGAGTTATTCTCCACACATCCGATAATCACACAATGCCAACACGTGTGATTGCGACGGGTGCCATACAAACAAGAGCCATGTGGCAAGATAGAATGCGGTTAGCATATTCCAAGGTATTTTTTTTTTCAAGGTGTCTTCATTACTATAAAAAATTTTATGATTCGTCATGCAATTTTTCTGCTCACGAATTATTGTGATAGACACGTCCGATAAAAGTACTTCAAAGTCCTAAACAAACCTTAATCATAAAAATTAGTACTACCTCATGTTTTTATTAGAAGAATCAATTATTTTTCTTAAGAGATAACAACATCAGTTAAATTATTTAATTTACTTGATATTCTATAAAATAACCTTACATTAAATTAGTTAATCCAGCTGACCTATTGTTTAACATGATAACTGTATACAAATTTGGCAGTAAACCAATGGTTTTACGTATTTTTATCCACATAATGTGGCATTAAAAATATTAAAAATGTACAGAAGTTGATAATTTTCTAACACTCATCCCTTTATTTTTTGGAGCAAGCTCATCTCTTTCCTTTTTCAATAAATTATAAATACTCGTGTAAGAATAATTTATAAAAAAAATAAGAATGTTAATTGATATAAATTGTTGCTGATCCAACTTTAAGGAGTTGGGAGGAAATAGAATTTTTCTGTGTACGGTATATATTTAAATTATTGTGACATATAATTATTGTCAAGGGATAATTGATACGAGTAATTTGAAGAAAATTGTCTTAAATATAAAAGACAAAGTGGTTATGATATTATATTTAAAATCAAATCTAATTTTAATTAACTCTTATGATAAAGAGTGGATGTGATAGGTTGAGTAATATCTATGCATCTCTTCGAGAGTGCCTTGATCCTCTCTCACCTTGCTGGATCGTGCACTTCATAAAGATAATATGAATTTCTTCGTAAAGTTTCCAAAGTTAATTTATAAATAGTATCATGGAAATTAATTTTTTTTCTATTTTTTTATGAAGCTGCTTTTTTAAAATAATTTTGTAAAAGCAAAAGAACCTGTTTTTAGAATAATTTTTTAAGTAAATTACAATGAATATATTGAGACACGAAGCTTTAACGGGTTTAAACCTTTAAATAGAGAAAAAAAATTATTGGATAGATATAAAGATTTCCAAATTTTTCCAAATAAAAATTCAGAAATGCAAAAAGAAAAAAATCAAAACTTTTTTTGATTTTTTATAGTGTTTACAAACAAGTTTATGCCTTATTTAAAAAACTTATAAAACATTTTAATTTTTTTAAAACAAGAAAAACTGTTTTTGAAATGAAACAAACAAATCCAAGTTAAAAAAAAAACTAAATAAGACCAACAATGGCAGAGAGAGAGAAGGGTCCTCCACTCGTTAATGTCGGATAGAGTTAATTAAATAATTTTGAATATGATATTTGAAAAATACACATAACTACTTTAATGATGCCTATCATTTAATAATTTAACTATATTATTTGTATCAAACGTGAGGCCCAATATGGTTCATTCGATGGCAGTGATGTATCTTAAGCCCAAACACAAATGATGGCCCAACAATGTCCATAGAACCCTGAAATGTAGTAGGGAAAAGATGAATGAAAAAAGTGCAGTAGGCAAAACAGCCCAGACCACTGACCAATGGGTATTGGGTTTAATGTTTGAATTCTCGTAAAGGAATTAATGTTTGAATCCTTGTTCGAAAGATGCCCCATGTATTGTTCAGTGGTGCATCAAACTAAGGTTATTTCATATTGTAAACATTATTTTTTTCCTTGTTAGAAGGGCAAAAACGCCATTTTAAGTTTAGCCGAAAAGCTCTAAGCAACCTTTTTACCTAGTTTCTCAATCAATAATTTGGCTGATAATGCACGAGAGAAAATTATATGCCTGAAATCAAATCAATCGTTTACAAAAAACTATACTAAAAGAGTTTGAATCATTAATATCTCACCCAAAAAAATAAACAACATTCATTTTCCGATGGAAATTCCGCGGAAACGCTAAATTCGTCTGAAAAATGATCGGCGATGGAGTCCTAGGCGCAGCGCAAGGATAGCCATTAATGTGCTCATTTAGGAATATGGTGAAGTACTTTTACACAAGTTGAGGTAAATATATAAAGGAGATTATCTCTTTTTATGAAAAAACACTGTTGAAAGTACGTTTAACTTTTGGAAACGAGAAGCCAAACAAGCCCAGTGTATTTGTTGCATTTATCAACAGCTGTAAATAATTTTGTTACTCATTTTCCCTCATAAACAACGACCAAGCTTCCCCTCATTTTTGTCCACGAACATGCCATATGAAAAGGAGATCGACGCTCAAGAAACATAAGTTAGAGTATTTATTAACTGGTCAAACATTAATTTAGCTGCACCACTGTGAGATTATTAATATGAAGTATTTTGAAATTAAGAAGTAGTGTGTGGGAGGATGGTGATGAAAGGTTATAATTGACAATCTTCAATCACTGTCGTTGAGTTTAATGTGAAGCAACTAATTTCCAGGCTAAGAAGCCACATAAAAAGGGAAGATATTTTTTTACCCTTCAATAAAATTTTTTGGCTAAAGTATACTTTTAGTCCTTTATGTTTACGTCATGTTTTATTTTAGTCCTTTAAGTTTAAAAAGTGCACTTTTAGTCCCTCAAACTTAATGCCGTTAGTTTCTCTTAATTTATGAATATCACTACTAGAAAATCACAGTTTAGCGAGGAAAATTAGCGACGATTTTGAAATTCCTCTCTAAATATCCCAATTAGCGAGGAATTTAGCGAGGAATAATAAATTCCTCTCTAATGTCTAAATTAGCGAGGAAAATTAGCGATGACTTGGATGTTCCTCTCTAAAATGCTCAATTAGCGAGGAATTTAGCGAGGAATATTATATTCCTCTCTAATTTTTTAAATTAGCGAGGAAAATTAGCGACGACTTCAATATTCCTCTCTAATTTTTTTAAAAAGAATTAAATTGAAAAAAATTAAAATATATATTTGAATAATATTATTATTTTCAAAAAAATATTTTTACTTTTTTTTTACCAATTTACTCTCACTTTTCTCCTATTCCCATCTCCTCAGTTGAACCACGGTCACTCTAATTCAAACACTCATTCCTTGTCTACAATTTCTCCCTAAACCCTCAAACCCTATGTTG